>JABXWE010000957.1:0-55446 GCA_014611495.1 Limonius californicus
GGGGGGGGGGGGGGGGTGTCGTGCCCTTTAGCACTGCGGCCTCTTGGGTTTATTGTGTATCCACTTATGTCGCTAATCGCTGTCACGTAGATCCTTCCCCTTTACTAGATCTAGGAATTTTTTGATCAAGCTGGATAGCGGTTGTATCTCGTTGAGAATAGCGCCCTCAAAGATTTTGGAATTAGGGCTTCGCATTGGAATATCATGTGGGAGGTTTCTTCTTACTTCTTGCATATGGGGTCTTCGTTATATAGCCCTATGTTATGCAGATGTTGTCTAAAGTGCTAGTGTCCCGTTGGTAGTCCTATCACTAGCCTTATTTGAGACCTACTGACCTTCAGGACTGTTTTAATAAGCTTGAAGGAGTGGTTAGCCACCATAGCTTTACTCTGTTTTTCTCAAGGTGAGTCCCCAGTGTTCCGAATGTCTGCTAGAATCCATTCTTTAACTGCTCTTCTCGCTGTTTTTTTAGTTAGGTCTCAAACCCTGTAACTGGTCCTTCAGATCCTTGCTTTGCTAGTTTATTTGCTATTTCATTTCCTTCTATGCCTCAGTGGCCCAGCACCCACACAAGGTTTACCTTGTCAGAGTTTTGCCAATGTTAGGAAGCTGCAAAAACAGTTCCAGACAAACTTTAACTGGATCTGGTTCGAATTAAGCGCTTTCAAAGATGCCTGGCTATAAGAGATAATAAGGATGGTTTTGTTCGTATAACCCCTTCTAGGAATTCTCTTCTATTGCTGCTAAAATTGCATAAGTTTCTGCTTGGAATCTGCTTCTACAAAGTCGGTTTTCTTCCTCTTTCATAGGTTCTTTTCTCTTTTTCTTCGTCACATTTAATCTTTGAATTATTATTAAATTATTTTATTTGTTAATTATTAGGAATAAACGGATGTGGTATAAAATGTTTATTTTTTGTTTCAGATATGGAATTTTTAGAAGTACTTACAGAAGGCTTAGAACGCGTTTTAATGGTCCGTGGAGGCGGACAAGAAGTCATCACTATTTATTCATAATGTGTGTGTACTAGACAGGAAAGTAGCTGTCCAAGAACTGTAGTCTTCAAGCGGCTGATCAGTATTTTTTGTAGTAGATAATCACTTGTGCAGAGTGGTTATACCAAAGAGTTACTTATTTATTCTTCTTAATGTTATAGTTTATATAAATAGGCTGCAAGCGTTTGCAGGGGTTGGTCGTGTCCGAGCAAGCACGGGTAGCCCATGCGATCGTCAATGCCTGTGTGATTCTATCCTATATATACTGTGTCAAATCAAAATAATAACTCTGCAAGTGCTCATTTTTTCTACATATGTGCGTGCACTGACCCTGCTGGCTGGGTGGTGCCGTTCTCATAATGCATGCAGTGTTATGGTAGGACGTAGCATAAGATATGTTGTAGATTAGATGTTACATCAAAAGAATGTATTCATGTAGTTCTGTTATCAGATCGTATTTATATTAAATGTTCTATATCTCGTTATTTTACATATGACTTGATATTCGAATGTGTCATTTTTTATGAAATAAACATCAAACAAATTAATGTGTACAATCCGATCGGAATTATATAGCTAATATATAATATGTAATACTTTTAACGTAAGTACATAAATGAGCAATATTAATTACAAGTACTATATTAAATGTCAAATTATAAAAAGTGATAGGAATATTCTGATGTACAATCTAATAGGAATTCCGCTGGCTAGCGGGCTCTCCGTGCTGTGACAGTGCTTACTTGCATTCAGTTCTGTTGCATGCCAGATGAATCGACTGACTCACTGTCCATTGTACGGCCTGCGTATAGCGATAGTGCACTAGTGATCTCATCTAGCCTTAAAGGTACCTTGAAATATTAAATCCTATTTATTTATATCCGTGTATCTATAATATTAGCAATCATCAGATTACGCCATTCTACATCAACTACTTATGACTGTTGGTGCCTGTTATTCTGATGGCGGTCTGTTGTATAAGCGAGCGTGCCTCCTATTATTACGAGTAGTATTATCCACTTATTCATATACTGGAGGTGCCTCTATGCTGCTCTCAATACTGTTATTACTCATTTGTCTTCGTGATCACTAGTATTGTAAATGGCGCAATCTGTTTTTATCTTATTATGACAATGTGTTCATTGGTTAAAAACAAAATAAAATTATGTTTAGCTGATTTGTACAGCATTTTAATCACTAATTGTTCTTTTTTCTTTTTTGCTAATCCTATTTTCTACTTTCGTTTGAGTAACCTGTATATCCTAACACCAAGGTTCTAGGTCATTTGCTCGCCACCATTTACTCGCTGTCATTTGCTCGTCACCGATTGCACGATTGCCGAGCTATGCTCGCGAAGACAATTGCACGCCATCTGTTTGTTTCACAGCTAATTTGCTCGCGGTATTAAGTATAACTGCATCCTTCGTTCATTTTATAATTAAAAGATTTACTTTTATTTTCAAACACGATAGAGCATTACAAATTTCATCTATGGGTATGTTAGTGTACGTCGTGGATATCACTTAAACGGCTGGGTCGATTTTAAAATCTAGAAGTTTATTAAAAATTCAGTAAGGTTTTTCGAAAAAGTTTAAACCGGTTGTGGAAGTTAGATAAGTTTTCTTGTAACACTTTCTTTAAAAAGCTAATTTGCAATTTTGAAATTGAAATGTGTGATGTTCTGCTAAATTCTCTAACTTAAATGTTAGCCTATACAACAGGTAACCTGCTTTAAGTATCAGTATTTCTTAGAAGAATTACCAACAGCTTATACTAAATACCTACATATAATTTTGTATTATGAATCAATTGGTTATTCTGTCTTGCGAGCAATCCGTTTGGTGAGTGGTCGAGTATAGACCCTCTAGGTGAGCAAATACACACGAGCAAGTGGGCGGACACCCTCTACCAAATATTCTTATTCAAAAGACCCTAAGTACCGCAAGCCGCATACGTTAAGCTATACCGTCAGCGTTACCTTGCAAAGCTTTCTTTGCATGTCTGGAATGTTGCCTCATTATCCATTTCCAAACGTTCACTAGCCTGTTTCGTTGTTCTGTTGTTCTTTCATTTACACTGAAAACAATCGTGATAATATAGATCGATGAACATGTACGAACAGCAGTAATTAAACAGTACTACTGCAGCATGGTTATGGATGTCTTTATAAATTTTGTAATATTGGCAATATATAATTTTTGTTTTATGAATCTTTAAAACATGTTTAATAAAGGAAACTATAGAAGACCTGCTATTTTCTATAATATACATCAGGAGTATGCATTTTCAAGGTTTCTTTACTTAGTTTATTATTTTCATTTTACAGCATTTATTAATAATTTAATATACTATGTGTCATTTCTAAGATACTGATAACAGTTAATATGTAGTGAAGTTCTATTTTTATTGATATTTTATAGTTACTATTATTATTTCATTAAAAAATAGGTTTGTTTTTATTCATAGCTGATATTTTTATTATCTTATTTAACGTTTATCACACCCCTCCCCAAAGAAATATACTCAGAAACAGCTACTACATCAATTATGAATCTTTATTCAAATTTTCATACTATTATTGGAGGTAAGTACCTATATCATGTTAATATAGACATAATAATACATACATAATAAAGAAAAAATTTAAATGCATCTAAATATTGGTAGTCCAAAAAAAAGTGAAAAAATGGAATGGAACAGTTTGCTTGGACTTTCCCATACCTACTTCAAACTGTTGTGCCCTACCGTTAAGTTTAAGCAAGCTTGATTCTTTATACGGGGAGGGTTGTTACGACCCTTGACACTGCGGCCTCTTGGACTTATTGTGCATTCCCTTGGGAGGCTGTTTCCTTTTCCTCGCCACACAACCTGCATATAGGATCTTCATTAAATAGCCCGATGTTGTAGAGGTGTTGCCTGAAGTGCCAGTGTTCCGTTAGGAGTCCTGTCACTACTCCAATTTGAGTCCTACTAAGCTGTAGGACTGTTTTGATAAGCTTGTGAGGGTGGTTATCCATCATAACTTTACTTTGTCTTTGTCGAGGTGAGAGTCTCCAGTGTTCCGAATGTTTGGTTACGATCCATTCGTTGACTGCTCCTCTCACTGTTCGTGTAGTTAGGCCGACCACAGGTTCAGGCCCTGTGAACGGTGTCTCAGATCCTAGTTTTGCTAGTTTATCTGCATTTTCATTTCCTTCTATGCCCTGGCACCCACACAAGTTTTACCTACCTTGTTAGAGTTTGCCAGTGTTAGGAGACTACGAAGGCTGTTCCAGACAAATTTTGACTTAATCTGGTTTGAATTCACTGATTTCAAAGCCGCCTGACTGTCAGAGATAATAAGGATTGTTTTATTTGTATAGCCGCTTGTCATGTTCTCTTCTATTGCTGCTAGAATTGCATAGGTTTCAGCTTGGAATATTGTGGCAGTTTGGCCCAGAGATATGGAGGTACTATACCTTGGTCTACTACCGTATACACCAGCTCCGCTTCCGTTCCTCGTGCGTGAACCGTAAGCTTTTATGCAAGTCTTCCTTGATCCCATTCTTCACGGTTTATCCGTACTTCGAAAGGTTTATGAAAACAGTATTTTGTTAACATGTAATCTGTTCCCATTTTTAATTTTGAGTCGGATACTACATTTATTATTTTAGAGTGTCCCCATGTGTGTTGGGTGCTTCTCCAGTTACCCATGCAGTTTAAGCGATACGCTCCCATGTGTGCTTCGCCCTTGATTATTATATCAAGAAGAGGAAGTTGCAGGAGAGCTGCTAGTGCGGCTGTCGTAGTGTTTCTGAATGCTCTAGTTATATACAGACAAGCCAATCTAGAAACAGCTACTATTTCAATTATGAATCTTTAACCAAATTTTCATATTCCTATTGGAGGTAAGTGTATCATGTTAATATAGACATAATAATACATAGGTACATAATAAAGAAAAAACTCAAATGCATCTAAATATTGGCAGTTCAAACTAAAGTAAAAAAAATGGAATGGAGCAGTTTGCTTAGACTTTCCCATGCTTCAAACTGGTGTGCCCTACCTTTACCTAGGTTTAGGCAACCTTACAATCAACTCAACCCTGTCAACACATACTTCAACCAAAGAGCAGTATATTGTATAAATATACTGCTCTTTGCTTCAACCAAGACATTCGATAGAACCCTGGGTTACCTACACAGAAGTTTCAGCTACATCCATACTACCTATCCAAATCCCAAGTCATTCTCAAACTCAAACCGACGTCGTTCAATCAAACCTCAAAATAGTGATGACAAAGAAAGGAAGAAAGGATGGATACAATGTTAAACCTCTTCACTACTATGATTTCCAAAATGTGATAACGGCTCAACCATTGCGTATATTAATCTAAAAGGCGCAACACAAACAAGAAGATAAATACGTTCTTCTTAACCATAACATTGACATAATGCTAATTTCTGAAGCTTGCTTGAAATTTCTTAACTATTGCTTGTACCCAATCACCTAATGCTATTATACTCAAAACAACTATGAAAAACTAAGAGCTCGAATGTTATCAGCAAAGCAATCTGCAAACCACGAGCATAATAGGTGAAGATTACAACGGCGGTGTAGCTATTTCAGCGATATACTGTCTCCCCAAACTCCATCATTAAAAAGACTGATTTTGAAAACTACTTCGATGCTCTTGGAAATCGATTTATCATTGGAAACTAGTATAACTCTAAGCACTTCTAACGGGGGTCCAAAATACTGTCACCTAGAAGACGTGAACCGCATGTCGCGATAAAAACCAAGAACCTGCAATATCTGTCCACCGGCCATCCGACATACTGGCCCACAGATGAGAACAAAACATCAGATCTTCTCGACTTTTGCATAATAAAATACCTTTCTATAAATTACTTCACAATTGCATCGTCATCAGACCCCCTAAGAGTTGACTGGAGTACCGAAACAAAAAGAGTAGCTAAACAACTTTCCCTAAGTATCAAGAAAACTAATTTAGACCAGTTTGGGGAGATCGTATCTGAATAATTGCAAGTACGCCCGTCATTTAACACCGAGAAAGATATTGACCAAGCAGTAATGCCCTAGACTCAAATCCTACAAGAAGCAGCTTGGAATTCAATCTTTGAAACCATAGCAACAAGTACAGAAATTAAATGTCCAATGTTCCTATCAGAAAAAATCGGTGCAAACCGAAACCTAAATAAAAAATGTCATGTACTACACACGCTCCTTACGGTAAAGTTAGATACAACAAGGCCACAAGAAAAATGAAAAAATATATATTAAACGAATACAAGAACTGCAACGGTACCTGGAAAACTTAACGCCTACCGACGCTACCAATATTCGCTTAAAAGGCTGCAAGAAAATTCAAAAGACCTCAAAAACATATTCCTCCGGTAGATTACAGCCAAGCGAATGGGCAAGATGTGACACTGAAAAGGCCAACACTCGCCGAATATCTATCGTCATGTTGACACCAAGATGAGGAATTCATCTATAACCACCATGTTCGTTCCAGATAGATTTTTTATTTGTTATTTTATTCTTCCAAGTTATTCATGGTCCACATTATCGATTGAAATTTTATTTGACTCCTATTATTTGGAAAATCCATACTTTTCGAAAATTTCAAATTCAATTCCCTTAAGTATACGTGTAGTTACCAGTTGAAACAATCACCTGTTTATGAACCAACGTTTGTTGAAGATTCTACATGCGAAATGTTACTAAATATTTTATTATAATTTTTTAACTATTTCCGGACCCAAAACATTATTATATCGTCGACGAAATAATAATGCAGATTTAAAATCACATCACAACAATTCTAATTACACAATACATTATACAATAATCAAGGGGGCTAAAACCAAAAATGATCTTTTGGTCATACTTAACGGTGGTAAGACCCGTTGTCATCCACGTATCTCTAGTGTGGTGGACAAAAACGAACGAAAGTACAGTGCAGAATAAGCTGCTAACAGTGTTGCGGCTGGCCTGTATGTGAGTTGCTGGTGCCATGCACACCTACTCAACGGCAGCAATAGAAGTTATGCTCAACCCTCCTCCTTTGCACCTACAAATAAGGAAAAATGCAATACTAAGTGCCTTTAGATTGCAACTAAACAAGAAATTCAAATCAGGAGAACTAACTGGACACCTAGAAATTCTAAAGGAATTCCAACAAGAACTTTAGTCCAAACGAATTGATATATTAGCACCAGTTAGCTTCGGCTGTGAGCGATTGTTGGAAGTGGTTATGCATGACCGCCAAACATGGAGCTCAAGAGAACCAACACTAGAAAAGGGATCAATCGTGTCCTACACGGATGGATCCAAAACAACCCCCGGTATCTAATGGTCCAGCAGTAAGGCTGTCAAAAGCCTTGGGACAAGTTTCTACAGTCTTCCAAACGGAGACCCATGCTATAGATATCTGTACTCACATATGCCTAACAGAAGGCTATAGCAGAGCTAGAATCGATATCCTTTCAGACAGCCACACAGCACTTCAATTTCTTACACTCTTGAGTCTGGAATTGCCTGGCAATGTCTACAAACTGTAAATCAACTGGCAAAGAACAACAAGGTCACTCTCATGTGGGTGCTAGGCCATGAGGGTATCATGGGAAATGAGGAAGCCGATAGCCTTGTAAAAATAGGCTCGAAGACTCATTTCATTGGTCCGGAACCTTTCTGCGGTGTAACATAAAGCCACGTAAAGGCAGAGGTCAATAAATGGAAAGAGTCTCTACAGACCTCCCACTGGAACAACATTACAAGTTTAAGGCAGGCTAAAAGATTCGTACATCACTCGCCAAAGTGAGTAATATTTGGATGTAGGTGTGAAGAACATTTTAATATGATTTATATAATCATATATTGTAATATTAATAATTTAAGGCGATTTATGTTTAAAATGAATGTGAATTTTGTTAAAGAAAAATACATGATAAGCCGTGTGAGGTGTCAGAACATTCCTTTTTAAATAAGGAATATGGTTATAATTTCAGGTTTGATGTAAATGATATTTTCAAAAAGTTACTTAAATATTTAAGATTTGGTTAAGTTGTGTTAATTTCTTTCTGCTTTCCCATTCGTATCATATTCTGGAACTACAATTGGAATAGCAATCGAATTTAATTTAAAATAAATTGAAACAAATAAGTAACATCGAATCAACAACAATTTGAAAAGTGAAGCAAGTTTGGGGTTAACAATTTAAGAAAAACATATAAATGTGCAACGTATTTATGAGTTTATTGGTGTATTTGCACATCTGAAGTAATAAGAAGTAAATAACATTTACGTTAATTATCTTGTGAAATGATTTTACGAATACGAAGATACTCAGTCCAAAGTTTTCCTGCGGAGAACTTGGAAAAAAAGCAACAAGTGATGCACTTTTGTTTTGAAGTTTAAGACCAACATGGCGTAGGAGTGCCATCCTAATTTCATCTAGTGAATTTTACCACTAACCAGAAGGAAAAGTGGGTCTGTTTGAAATTGCTTTGTTAAATTAAACCTTACCATTTATTTCATGTAATTTTGTCATTTAATTGTTAAAGTTGTTTAACATTATACAATAAGAAAAAACTTAGATCATTCGATAATATTCAATTCATTTCTTTGTTGCATCCATATTTTATAAGTTCATGTTTACTACCTTGTACCCATCGCCTTGTTCCGTTAACCAGCGGAAGAATTTAAACGTTATACAGCAGTTATCAAAATTTATATTATAAACCCTTAGATAAGAGTTCTTTTAAAGTTTATGTTTGAAGCGTGCCCTTTGTGTTGTTTCAACAACTTATGTAATAATATCGTAATATTTTTTTACATATGAAAGGGAGATCATCTTTATTACGGATGCAAGTAAAGCAACATTCCCCCTTTTTTAAACGTAATATATTTTTTAACGCTTCAATTTGGGGCTCATATGTAGGTCCCTCAATAAAACATCATAATAATATATTATGGTATGTGGTGGTAGTTCAGTTGGCACAGCGCTCGTTTTCTGTTGGAAAATGTCAAATCTGCCTGAGTTTGTCTCCCCAGCATTACTACGCAGTGTATAAAAATGTTATGGTTCAACCCACCGCACACAATTTTCCAATTCGATTAGCAGCCGCGGGATCTTAACACTTAAAAACTTCTATGGAATTTCTGTCGTTCGGATTCGATGTTAAACTGTAAGTCACCCGTGCTTCCACCTTAGCACTCAGGAGAAGCACATGGTAGGGAAGGAGGCCGGTGCCTAGCAGTGTGACGAAAAGGCTGTTGATATTATATTACTACTGCACTCTGCATTTACACAAAAGGTAACCCCGCATTACCATCTGGATGTAATTAAAATTTGTATGAAGTAAATAATAATTGGAAGAATTATACAAGTATTGGAAAAAATTCATAAATACCATATTCCAAATGGTAAAACGAAATGCTGGAATAATCGGAGAATCAGCAAATACAAAGTATACCATAATATGTGGGACCTGTTTCGCCAACGGATGGGGGATATCAGAACAATGAAAAAGTTCATATTAACATATGTCCCACCAGCCTTAGTTTCTGAGATACAATGTATTAAAGAATACACATTTTCATATTGTATCGTTATATCCATGTATCTCTCAAACGTATGTCAGTTCATCCCAATCCATTGCATGTGATAATAGCAATAATGGCCTATTATTATATATTATGCAGTAGTTATAGCAATGCAATTACAATGCATCATTTTTCAAAAAATAAAAGGTTGTCATAAGCTTGGATAATAGCTACAAGAACTGATACAGTCATCACAACATACATGTTGGTATAAAATAACTATTCTGTAAAAGATCAACCCTATTTTGGAAGATTGATTGTTAATTTTTGACTGTTGCAAACACAACCCAACAATGGCATGCCTTTCTGCTACTTAAAATAGCATTGTCGGACCTGTCCTTCTTTTATCAGTTGAGTATCTACACCAATATACCGAAGAATATAAATAGCAAAATAACAACATCACCTTATTAAAAACACATATCCACTAATGAACTTTATCCGTTTTACGCCTGCCATTTGTAAATTTAATTGCGCCATCTATATTCCCAGACGTTACCCCACTGTTATACCTACTTGTACAGTATTACTAGTACTGTTGTAATCTGTTGTAATTACTATTATTTTGTTAACCGCTGTAGGAACTTCATTTAACACTCGCAATACCATAATATTTCTTTAACTTTGTTTACCATAACTGGGTCAAAGTTGACCCAAAGTTGTTTTCATGTAAAATAGGAAGTTTTTGTTTCAGTATTTGTTTTTTATGAAGTACATTGACTACTATAGAGTATTTTGAAACATTTTATTAAATTATTACCATTATAGTGATCAGAAATCTTAAAGTTTAGTTTAGCTTTAATAAAAAATACAAATACAAAGTAGTTGAAGACACTGGCAAAAAGCGTATCTAAAAAAAGATAAGGTACACAATTAGACCACGTTATATAACACAAATAAATTCTTACTAACTCTATGGCTCTCCATCTTCGTCTTTCGAACATGTGGTACAATTTAGTTTGCGCTCCTGAATTATTTTGGTGTGAGTTGGACAGATGAATGTATTACACTCGTCGCACCTTGTAGAATATTTAGTGTCATTTCCTCTGCACAATTGACATCTGCCTTGTTTTCCTCCCATTAAAACTGTCTCACGTGGACACTTTGGCAAAGGTCTTCCAGTTGCTTCAATAGCTATACATGTTGATTTCTTGTGTCCTCTTCCATCTTGCTTGATCTTATTTGCCCTCTTGTCAATATTTTCTTTCAGTAAAGCATTTGCCAAAGTTTCCAAGAACATTTTTCTTCTACTTTTCAAGGGAACCGCTCCATTCCAGTCTGGAAATTTAGTCGTCCATATTACAAAAGCATTATAGCAAGCAATATCTAAAAAATTCATAAAAAGTCTGTAAGACCACCGTCTTGTAGCTCTCTTACATGAATATTCTCGTAGCAATTTATCTAACACATCCACTCCAATTTTGGTTTTGTTATATAGCAATATGATTTCTGGTTTAAATTTTTTATCTTCGCCAGCTATCTCATGTTCATGGTGCATCGTAGACAACATGACCACAAATTTCTTTTTTTTTTTATTTGCGTTGCAAATTTACAATCTACTCGAATTACAGAGTAATAAGTAAGTATAATGGCGAGGTAGCTATATGTCATGAGTTGGGCACCATCCACTGATGGGTCTCCAGGATTCACTCAATGAGGTCTTCCGGCCATAGCCGTTTAAGTCTTCTTTCCCCGGGCTGGTGGGAGTAGAGGTTAGCGATGTACTGATTAGTGTGATGTAAGGTGCGATCACGACTTTTAGTAGCGGTATTCTTGATAACATCTGCGATGAAGAGAATTCCGAGGTCATTATGGAGGGTGTGATTGCTGATAAACTATGGAGCGTTAGCCAGATTACGCAGCGTCTTCGACTGGAAGGACTGTAATATTTTAGTATTTGAGGGCTTGCTACATCCCCATAATTCGATCCCATAGGACCAAACAGGTGTCAGGATGACTTTATAGAGTAGTAGCTTGTTTTCTATACTCAATTGCGATTTACGTCCAATTAGCCAATACATATTTTTTGTCTTGAGGTTGAGTTGCTGTCGTTTGGCTTTGATGTGGGCTCTCCAGTTCAATTTTTGGTCCAGATGGAGACCTAAGTATTTCACCTCAGTTTTTATAGGAATCGGATAATTATATATGGTAACTTGCGGACAAATTGCGCGTTTGGTAGTAAATGTAATTTGGGTGGATTTACTGCTGTTTACTATGATTCTCCATCGATCTAGCCAGGTTTGTAGGAGGTTTAAATGTTGTTGCAGCTTATCAGATGCGTTATCAGGGTTGTTATCTGATGACATTATTGCAGTGTCATCTGCAAAGGTGGCAATTGGTATTATTTGTAGTTGGGATGTCTTCAGTATAAAGGAGGTAGAGGAAAGGGCCGAGGACACTTCCTTGCGGAACACCGGAGTTTATAGAATGGTAATTTGATAGCGCGTTCTCGTATTGGACTTGATAGCATCTGTCAGTTAGGTAGGATTTTAGGAGGAGGTAAATTTGGTGGGTTAGCTTTCTTTTTATTTTGTGTAAAAATCCAGGATGCCAGACTTTATCGAAGGCTTGCTGGATATCTAGGAAGACCGAAGTGCACATTTTTCCCCTCAAGATTTTCTTTAATGTGGTTAACTATTCTATGGCATTGCTGAATGGCAGAGTGAGAGATTCTGTGTAGAAGTAATCGCTCGAATAGTTTAGAAAGAAGGGGCCCCAGGCAGTATGCTTGGCGTTCCAGTCTCCTGCTGTCAAAAAACGGGATTCAATTGAGAGTAGGAACTCTTGATATTCGTCAGCTGCGATGGCGTGCCTAGGAGGGGAATAGATGGCTTCGACAGTTAATGGCCAGAGGAATAAGTTTACTTTTACTAAGGTGTTTTGGATTTTGTTGGTTATATAAGCCGGTAATAAGTAGTGATCTATCGCTGTTCTGATTATGATGGCCGAACCTGCATGAGCAGTTCCGTAGGGGTGGTTTGCATAGTATATATTGTAATGTGGAATTTTTATAACAGTATTAGATGTAGCGTGACTTTCGGATATCAGTAGTATGTCTATTTTGTTGTAGTTTAGAAACATAGTTACTTCGTGAACATGGTTTTTCAGCCCGTTTGAGTTCCACGCTGCTCTTATTGAGGTAGCCATTACTGAGTTATCTTGTTAATGACAGTTGTAAGCATGGTTAGAATCATGCTGTTCTGATTTAGCAATTGGGAAAACATATTTTTAAATTCATTTAGAAAGGTCGTAAGTTTATCAGCTATCTCATCGTTGTTGTTCGTTCTTCTTGTCGCAATATTTGCATAGTTCTGGTAGGGGCCACGTGGGGGTTGTTCATTAGTTGTAGCGTATGTTGGTGGGTGTATTTTATTAGGTGCCCTCATAGTTGATTGCTTAGGCATGTTTCTAGCTTTTAGGTCTCTATAGACCACACATCTGACCAACGACTACGAGAGAGGGGAAGTGTTAATCTAAAAAGAGGAGGTGGTGGTCGTCCATTTATGGTAAGACAACCCAATATTGAAAAAAATGAGTTAGATTTCACTGAATAGGAGCCTACGTGCAGTATTCGTGGTCTTACTCGAGTCGTAGATATACCGAAGTCAACAGTACACATAATATTAGACAACAACCACCTATATCATTTTCAGTGCAACACTTATTACCACAGGAGTATAATGAACGAGTTAGGCACTGTGAATGGCTATTAAATTAACATCAGGAAAATCCGAATTTTTTTGGCTATATTTTGTAGACAGATGACGGGACATTTACGCAGGATTGGATTTACCATACTCATAATAATCTTATATGTAGGACAGAAAAAGATCTGGAAAATGCTTAAGAACAGATAAGGGCCAATAAACGAGGAGAAGCAAGTAGCCACAATTTCCCCAGAAAAAACGGACATGTTTTACAGAAATATATAAAACCCAGACTGAATACGAAACCGATCAGGAAAGAGGAACAACAGAAACGAACATGGAAACAACCCACCGTCCTGAAATAACATTAGACGAAGTGCTCATGGCAGTGAAAAAACTAAAAAACAGAAAAGCACCAGGAGTAGACGACATCAGTAATGAAATGAAAAATACGGAGAAATAACGAAGCTCCTACAACAAATCATACAAGTACGGAAAATTCCAGAAGATGTAGCATGAGTACAACTGTCCCTATATTTAAAAAAGGTACAAGGCCGTTCTTAAAATATTCACAAAGATATTAGCTCACAAAATCGAACTTAAGGTAGGAATATGCGAAAACAGCAGGGCTTCCGCCAGAATAGGTCCACTATAGACGCTATTTTCATAATAAGATAGTTAACAGAAAAAAGAATAGAATTTGACAGACCTCTCTTCCTCTGTATGGTAGACCTAAAACAAGTATTTGACCGAATACGACTACCCGACATTATTAATATTTTACGTCGTCATGGGGTAAATAACGAATATATTAGGAGTATAAAAGACCTAAACACAAGTCAAACCCAATGAAAGTCCAACAGAGGAAGTAGACGTCAGGGTCGGAATCCGTCAAGGGGACATCCTAAGCCCACCACTGTTCAACATAATAATGAACGAAATAATCATTGAAGTCAAAGAAGTGGGCGTAGGTTATCAAATGGCAGACTATTCGATGTAAACGAATGGCTGGCGATAATACAATAGAACAAGTGATGAAGTTCAGCTACCTTGGAACGCAAATATCAAGCGATAGAAACCTAATAGAGGAGATTAGAGCGAACTCCACCAAAGCATCAAAATTCTCTGGAAGCTTAAGAGAAGTAATATGGAGAAACAAATGTATGTCAAAGGAGAGTAAAATGCGTAGGTATTCACAAAACATGTGTGAGACTGATTCTGATGTACGCCGCTGAAACTCGCGCAGAAACATCTAAAACCAATGGACTGATGAGAAGCACAGAAATGAAAACATTGAATGCAATAAAAGGAGTAACCCTGCGAGATCAAATCAGCAACAGCGACATAAGAGAAGGATTACAAATAGAGGACGTAGTCCGATGGACAAGATACAGAAGACGTCAATAGAGAGACCATATTATAGACAGGATGGATACAAATAGAATTGCGAAGTGGGTTAAAGAAAAAAAAAAACCACAAAGCGGAAGACCTCTAGGTCGACCCCCCGAGATGGACAAAGAGCTGGACGTCAGAATCCCAAGAAAGGTAGAAAGCAGAAAAAGCAAGACGAAGTCCTAGAAGAAGAAGAAGAAGAAGAAGATAATAATCATGTGTGGGCAGATGAGAACCCTCATCTAATTTATGTTCGTAGTCATCAATATCGATACGGTGTTAAAGTTTGGACAGGTATGGGAAATAATTATTTTATTGGTCCCTTCATTCTACCAAATCGTCTTAACACTGAAAATTTTCTACATTTTTAAATGAAAATTTTCAAATACTATTGGAAAATATTCCAGTCATAATTAGACATAATATGTGGTACCAACAAGATGATGCTCCAGCCCATTATGGTTCGAGATTAGTTTCAAAATCATTTTCTATATCAGTGATTTGGTCGTGGGGGTGCTATAGCTTAGCCGCCAAGGTCACCTAATTTAACGCCTTTAGATTTTTATTTATGAGGTTATCTGAAGGATTTAGTATATCTCACACCAGTAAACAATGTGGACGATTTCACAAATCGTATCAACCAATTGGCTGCAAGTTTAAACGAATACATGCAGAAAGTACAATTGGAGTGAGATGTGCAGAATTTCATAATGTTGGTGGTGGTCGTTTTGAACAGTTCCAGTAATTTACAGAAAATTTTAAATTCTGATTTGTTTCTGTATGATTTGCGTATTTTTATTCTTTTTCAACATAAGTAATTTGTGTTTAGCTACTGAAAAGGATTCATAACTACTTTATTCAGCTGTGGATTAGGCCTACTGCTTCGACATGGTGATTATTTTAAAGAGTGCAAGATTAATAATGAATATAAAAGTAAGGTAAAAAAATATCGAAACGTAATAAAGTGAAAAACGCTTAATTGAGAACTGGTTCAACAAAAACTTGTTTCACCATGTCTGACTGTTAATATTATTAAACGGACATAATTTTTTGTTAAGTTGCTACTGTTGAGAAATGCAATAATTTATGTATTTTGATTAAAATGTGCATTCAAATTCTACAAATTTAGTCGCTAATATTACGTTAACTTCAAGCAACCTTATTTCAATCATTCAATCATATGTAACAGTCAGGAGTACCGAACTCTTCGAGGAAGTATGCCAACAACTTTTCGATGTGTTCTGAATATAAACACAATCTTTAACCATACTGTCTAGTTGAAAAATAAGTAATAGTTGTAACACAATCAGCGTACACGTGTTAAACTATCGAATGACAAATTCTAAAAATACATTGACAATTATTTCCTTTTTTACAGTTCTACAGACATAATTGCCAAAAAAATGGAAATTCCCCGAATAGCAAATCCTTGAAATACCATAAATGTCAATAGATTATATTATTATTAACAATATTGTAAATATTTAGAGTTTTACCGACCCGGAAGACATCAACGAGTAAACAAATCATGGCAGATATAGCCTTGATAGTAAGAATAGCCACAATAGTGTTCAGAAATCGCTTACGGTTAGATAATTATCCTTGACGACGAGTCCGTTTAAGAATGTTTTAATTGAACTTTAATCGTCCAATGCATCATTCTTATATTTTTTTATGATTTTAGTAGCTAAAAAACCGATTTCTACAGAGATATTATTTGTTTGAATTGGTTAATACACAAGCTTCTGCTGCCAAATGAAAAACAGGAAGTTAAAATTGTTTATGAATAAAATAAAGGAGTGCCGCTTCAACGTAAAGAATAATCATTAAAAATTTAAGAATCGTTATACAACAATAAAAGCAAATCATAATCGTTTCAGAAAAAAATACCTAAAACATCATCACATTAACAGTCAAAAAAGTTTATTACAACGCAAACAGATTTAATAAAGATTTTAAAAGCCGAAGAAAATAGTACAATATATGACATTACAAGATTTTAAAATGCCAAATAAATAATTTTAATAACATCCAAAGTTGCCAAATACCCAATAAAATATCCTTTAAAAATGCATTTTTTTCTGTATGTTAATCAGAATGAATGTAAAATAAAAAAATTGGTCGCAAAACGAAGAGGAATGTGTGTGAAATATACAACGCGCACAAAGCTTTGAAGCCGCTTTAGTACTACTATTTATTAATATAGATTTTGACGTTTGAAGGAAATCTCTAAGGGTAATTATAAGGATTTTTTTCAGTATATTTGAACTTAATTTTTGGTTCCGGTTTAAACGGAAGTAATGTGTTCGTGGAAAGAAGAATGAAACACCCTGTTGTTGCACTTCACATAGGTTAAAAACATTGTAAATCTGTAGTTAATATTTTTTCTCAATTTTTCCAACGTCACTTTCCTTGCCATAAAGGGAAGACAAAATGGCACTGTCAGTGAAATATTTAACATGAATTTATTTTATAATTTAGTATTACTTTCCACATACTTTAAAAATTATAGCTTAGACGGTTTTTACAGAAGAGCCTTGATGCAATATATTTTTACAACTTCGTATAATGTCAGATTTAGAAAATATGACGATTTAAAGTTGATTTCTCTGCTTGCGTTTATTAACAATGTTGATAATGTTGACTTTTACAATGCGATAGTACGCCAATATCCATTACATGTACGGTTTTTGTGATGGAAACTCAATAGAACCTGCTCGAGAATATGGGTTGAGATTACCATACCGACGAGTTTTCCAATGAGTGCACAACCACATACGTAAACACGGAACTTTCCTGAAACCGTCGACTGAGCGTCCAATACAGCAAGTACTAGACAATGAGGACAACATACTGCGAGAAATTGATAATAATCCCAGCATCTCTGTTCGTCGTGTATCTGCACAAATTAGTGTACCACGAATGCGAATTTGGAGAACATTAAAACGTCATGGTTTATATCCATTTCATGTCCAGTCTGTTCAAGCCCTCTTACCTACAGATTTCGCTAGTCGTATGGAATTTTGTGGCTGGAACATTCAAAATCGAAACCTACGTAGGAGAATTTTATTCGCGGATGAGGCAACATTTAAAAGGAATGGATTAATGAACAGAAAGAACAGCCACTCTTGGGATTTGGAGAGTCAACCCGAAATCACAGTGTCAAATTATCAACATAGGTTTTCAGTGAATATCTGGTGAGGAGTTATTGCTAACAGGCTCAGTGGTTCATTCGTTTTTGAGAACCATTTAACCGCCGACAGATATTTAAAATTTCTAGAAGATCATTTGGGAGGATTGTTAGATGATGTCCATCTGGCGATCAGACATGGTATATGCTACCAACACGATAGTGCCTCTGCGCACTTTGCGTTACGTGTAAGACAATTTTTGAATCAACGGTTTAAAGGACGTGTAATTGGTAGAGGAGAACAGCACCTCTGGCCCCCCAAGATTTCCGGACTTAACTTGTTCAGATTATTATTTATAAATAAATATTGACTTTTTTGAAATTGCAATTATTTAATAAATAATAATATAACACTCTGAATTTTGAAAATGGTTACTTTAGGGCATAACTTTATTAGAATTTTTAACTATAATTAATCTAAAGATTCCGTACATAAAATAGTGACTTCACGTTGTGGGATACCCGGTATATTGTCGTCCAACCCTTGCAGAAGTTGAATGCAGCGCATTGTAATTGATTGTCCCAAACCTACTAGAGTCTGTTCCAATCAATAAGGCGGGCGTTTTGCAGATAAAGCGGTTCCTCCTAATATATTCGTATATTCGTAAATAAGACCCAACCAAGTCATATGTTTATTAAAATATTGTTTCAGCTAAGCCTTATATGTATTCGATAATGCATTTTTAGAATTATTGTAATCAGTTAAGGTGCTTTACTGTTTGACATACAAGCAAATAATATCTTTCCCACAGTAACGTAGACAGTTTGTATCAAATACCACTTAATATCATTTATTGTTTCGACTGCTTCACTATTTAACTAAAACAGGCCATAACTTCTTTAATAGTCGATTTAGAAGAAATGACCACTTTTAGCTTCAACTTCTTTTCACCTCTCCCCTACGTAGGTGAAATAGTGACCTCGCATCATGGGACACCCTGTACAATAAATATCATCATCATCATTGACAGCCTTTTTATCCCACTGCTGGGCATCGGCCTCTTCTCTGCCACGTGTTTCTCCTCAGCGCTAAGGTAGACCTACAGTTTAACGTCGAATTCGAGAGACAAAAATTCCAGAGAAGGTTTCTAGCATTAAGATCCCACGGTTGCAAGCCGGATTGGGAAATTGTGTGTGGCGGATTGCAGGCAAGGTTTTCCTAATCTGCTTTGTACCGCTTAGGTTTCGAACCCAAGCCAGATCGACGTTTTACTCAGAAAGCGAGCGCTCGGCCAACTAAGCTACCACCACACTTTAATAAATATAATAATGCTGAATTATAATAAAAGTGAACTTTGTTTCATCAATCTTCACAAATATAGGGCTTGACGAAAACCATTATCTAAAATAAATGTAGTAAGGCGTCATGCAATCGACGCCCAAAGATTCGTTTAGGAAAAATTTAAGCATATGAGGTTTTATTTGACGAGTGTTTTAATCAATGCAGATTTAGTGCTCCCAGATTCCCAGATAGAATCAACAACTAATAGCGTTTTTCCTTAGATTTTGTTTACACGTTAATACATGTGCTAATATTAAAAGAGTTTAAAATACGGACCAGGCGAAAATTTCTGCCAGATCGTAACAACGCCGTTGGAAAAGGCTTTTCGGCTAGCACACGGAGGAGGTAGGGTTCGCAGAACACTATGCACCGGGTGTGTCAATTTAACTGCTCGCCGCACTTTCAAGTCGCAGCGATACGTAGATCAACGTGAAAGAGCCAAGGACCGACAGCTTAAGAATGTGTGCTTCCTCATTGGTTTTCGAGGTCTTAAGGTTTCCAAAATAGAATCCCCAAACAAGTGTTCTTCCTTAGCCTATGTTTACACAGTTTTAAAATACTACAAGGAAATACTTAAAAACGAACGTATCCGTCAAGCGGCAAAAAAAACCGATGGAAAAGGCTCTTCGGCTTATACAGGGAGGAGTGGTGGTGCACGGAACACGATGCACGATCTACATTAAAATAAGTTGGAGCCACTCTTTCAAGTCGTAGATCTTTGTGATAGAAGCAAGAACCGACAGCTTATAGGGAGTAGAACCCACCTTGTTGCGCTTTCTCCATATTTCAATCCTGCTGAAAATTACACACAAACAAGGAAACTATACAAAACAACAAGCTATAGGTTATCAAACAACGGTTACCAATATATTGATTACAATAAAAGAAATGGTTCGCACATTTGTAAGGAGGACCAGAGTCAGTCTTGACATAAATTAAATATATTATATAAAGGTCTCCACATGTCTGAATCTATTTCTTTAACCGCCATTGGCTACGATATTTGCAATAAGGGTAACAAAATGAAAAGAATTGCAAAGTCAGTAACGGCTGAGTTTATAGCATAAATACAGATTTTTATTAAATCTCTTACACGGTCGACAACAGAAGGTTGATTTAATTCTTGACAATATACTTACCTACTTCCACGTCTCAAAAATCGAACCACTTGGTAAATGAATAGTCACTGCTTACAATTTTTATTCTTCTTCTTCTAGCCGTTGTATATTCATTGAATATAGGCCTCTCTTACATTTTTCCACACAGTCCTGTCCTGAGGTCCTATCGCACCAGTTTAGCCCTGGCGTCTTTAGGTCATCGCCCCATTGTTGTATTGGTAGTCCGTCGCTTCTCCTTTCTCCCCAGGGCCACTGTCTTGTTATCTCTTCCCTCCACTTCCCTGTACTTCTCCCTAAGTGTCGTACCCAGTTACATTTTATTAAGTTGATCTTCTTTATTATGTCCTCCACGTTTGTTCTATCGCGAATCCACGTGTTTGTCTTAAGGTCTCTTAGTGAAATTCCTAACAGTTTTCTTTCCATCGCTCTTTAATGTACTTTAAATTTATTAGTCGTTCCTTTATTTAATACCCACGTCTCCGCTCCATAAGTTGTGACTGGGAAGATACATTGATTGTATATTTTTGTTTTTAATTTTAAAGGTATTTACATATTCATAACATACTTTAGTTTCTCGTAAGCAACCCATCCTAAGTTTATCCTTCTTCTTCTTCTTCTTCTTCTTCTTCTTCTTTGTGTAGGCCAATGGCCTGTTAATTACCTACAATAGAGTAGGTCCTGTGAGCTCTCTTTGCACGTATGCCGGGCAGGAGGCTAACCTAACCCGTCGAACAGAGAAGAGAAGTTCCACTACAAGGTTTACGATTGTCAGAGATGTTTGTATGACAACCAGGATCGACGGTTTTACGTTTTATCCAACCTTCATTACTATTAATTAATAATACCGATAGTCAACGTTAAGGTGAAAGAAGCCTGAAGGTAGGCTTACGCTCGCTCTACGCCCTCCAAGAATAGCAGACTAAAAGAAAAGCGACAGCTGAGCTGATGTCTCTGGGAAATGTTTTCCTGTTTATTTAACAAATTAAATACACTTTCAGAAAAGTCTGTTTTCTTTGCTTTGTCCTCCTCACATAATATTTGGTGATTGGAGAATTTGTATGGTTTGTACTCGTATTCTTTTGGCGTTATATATACAGAACTTTTAGGTACAGTAGAACGCAAATAGGGCTGCGGGTGTCTTGGAGGTGCGCGTTGACAAGTCAGTAGGTTGGAAGCGGAGCTTACTTTTCACTTGACTTTCTAGCGGGTAACATAGGTACATTCCCTTAAAAAGTAGCAGCTTCCAAAACTTATTTGTTAAACTTGCTGTTGATTGATTATTGCAATTTTTTTGTGTATTTTTTAATACACCTTTTCTTTTGTGTACATTTATTTAAAGCTTGTAAATTATAATAGTAAACGGATTTGGAATTGGAAAGTCATTGGACATTTCTTAGAAACGTCTTAAATGTAGATAAAACTAAAGTTCCTTTAAAATTAGACATAACTTTATGAGCGCCTAATGGCTCATTAGCACTTGTAATCGTAATAATGCTTAGAAACAGCTTTCACACTTTACATAAAAACGCAAGTTAACTTTTGCTGCTGAATGTACTGGCAGTGTGACGTATGTACTTCGTCTCTGTTACTCATTCAACATCTTTGTTTATCTTGTGCGCAGCTGAGCCGCAACGGTATTTTATTATACTTATATGAAAACACCTTGTTTTCATCTGTTTTTACAAAGACGTAAAGGTGGCATTTTCAGAACAGCGCACGTAAAATTTTTACCGATCTCCGTTTTTTTTTGCGTGCGCTAAATGCCGATAATAAATATATCGCTGCTATGGAAATGTTAATCATGTTTGGTACTATTACGATATATTATGATTACTTTGAAAATAAAATGTTCTAAATTTACTTTTTATCCTTTTTTGCGTTGTTTTTAGATAAGTATAATAAAAAGTATCGTTCATTACACGTTCGGAAATGGATTTTTCCGTGCTTGCATGACTTCCCGTGTTCGGCTTCGCCTCACACGAGAATTTGTCACGCGCGCACGGAAAAATCCTTATTTCCAGACTCCTAATGAAATATACTATTGCGGTCTACTGTACATTAAAATGTCTAGCAATTTCTCGTAGTGATCGTATCAGTTTATCCTCTACGTAAATATAATATCTAATTTCAAATCTTCAGTCAACAGATGATTGGTTTTAGTCCCTGTTTTGTAGGAATTTATGCGATGTAAGTTTTCTAACAATGTTTTGAATAGTTCTAATACAAAGAATAGGTTTTTCTGGATGTTTTATCAAAAATAATTCTCTCACAGTTCTCAAGCTACTGCTAGTCTGATACCACGATAACTTTTTGACTTTTTTGTCTTTGCTGTACGTCGTTGTATTAAAAGAAACACAATTTTATGCTAAACTCAGAAAATAAATACTAATTCCTATTAGCGTGACATTAAATAGTTTGGTTACTGTTTCCACAGCAGATAATTCTTTCAAAAAATTGAAGCTCTGAAATATTTGCTGTATAGTTGGTTGCCTATAGATTTACCGTAAAACAATGCATTTACATGTCTATGTATAAAAGTATGCATAGCTGGTATGTATATAAAAGAGAAAATTCCCTGTGTATTTGTCTATGTAGTGAAATTTCAATTTTTATTGTAGTTTTTAATTTCCTGTTAATAACTTAGGATAGCTGCACCCATAGTAGAACCACAGCCGAAATTCTAACCAACACGACGTCACAATAGCTCTCTACTTTACCGACCATAAACAAAGCCTACGTCATTGTGATAAGTCTTCCGATTTTCCACAAATACAGGCTTATGCAGCACAAAAAGTGGTCATAAAAGTTTAATTTACGAATTTAGAAATAACTTCTAAGGAGGCCTGAAAACAATTTCGTACAAATATGACCGAGGAGAGGCTCCACATTGTAAGTATCCTCGTTTACATTTTTCCTAACCTGAATCTTCAATTTTTGGAGCTAAAATAGTTTTCATATAATACTGTTCAGTTTGTCATCTAAAACTACAATCTACCTGTAATTTTTTTCTGCAATTGATTAGTGTGGAAAAATTGGAAGCTATAACCTCACTTTTTATGCATGTGAAATTTTCTTTTATAGTAGCATTATATGATACAAATGTTTTACGTAAAGCAAGATAGTTATAAGCTAGGTTTAATTAAATAAATACAAATATTTTACGTAAAGCAAGATAATTATAAGCTAGGTTTAATTAAAAAAACACTGATTAACAGGATTGGGGCAACGACAAGCTCTATCGAACACAGAAACATGTGGAACGGAATCCCTATGACTTGGAATCATGGTCTATTCTCTTGCGGGAAGCCCAAACCAAGCACATTTCCGAGGTTCGACCACTCTATGAGCATATCATCCAGATTTTTCCCAGCGCTTCGCGGTATTGGCGGATTTATATTGAACATGAGGTTAGTTTTTGGCAGCATCTAACTTATGTACTGTGTGATATAGGTATTGAGTGTTAAAAAACTAAATAATGTTCTCCTTGAATTGCAGATGAAGTCAAGAAATTTTGAAAAAGTGGAAAAGGTAGGGGATATATTAGTTGTGTATATTAAAGCAGCGAAGTGTATGATTAGAAATTTACTATTTGTTCGACTTATGACTGCTGGTAAATTTCTATGCCTAATAAAATTAAAATTTGAAGTTATGACACTTTTATTTCAATGCACTCTTATAAATGTGTTCAGAATTCGGGAGGCAAATTTTTCCTAACGGCTTCATGTAAGTAATTATAAGTAAACTAGAAGTAAAGCAAGAAGTGTTTGTTAAAGATTGCTTCCTGAATTAAAAATAAATCCTTGTAAACTAAGCAATCGGCTAATTTAAATGCATTTGTCAACCAAAATGGAATATGATTGGTGTTTTATTCATTCAACGACGACAAGTTTTGAAAATAAATATATTTACAGTAGTGTTCTGTGTTTTCTTTGGTTTACAATATTCTGCTTTGGTTGACCAGTGCATAATGATGGACGTGTCCAGATATTGCCAAAAACAGTTTGTAGTATACTTCATGTAAATGACATTTTTCAACAGCTTTTTCAACGTTGTTTGATGAAGATTTTGAATATTGAATTATGGAAGCTGTATCTAACTTACGTGAAAGAGACTAAAGCCTCCTTGCCGACGTACAAGTAAGTAATTTGGTATTTTTTGTGAAAAATTTTGTCGGGAATTGTTGTCTTGATTTTAAGGATGCATTTAGAGGTACCATTTACAATGCCCCGCCCTATATGTTTACTTTATGAATGCAGTTGTAGCATTTAAATCTTGAAAATAATTCTAATTAGGTAGTACATTATTCTGGATAAAAGGTGCCCTATAAAAGCTATACAGAGTGTTTATAAATCACTTCACAGGCTATAATATTGTTATTAATGAAGATGCCATTTTTGTTTTTATAATAACGGTACACACTATTTTTGTACATCCACATATAAATTTAAATGGAACATCTTATATATCTATACAGGGTGATCCATCAATATGATAACTAACAATTGCTCTTTGATAGCAAAATTACCTAAAGGTCTAATTAAGAAATTGTTTGTTCTTGGCCTGTTGGACCACCTTGTATATGCAGATTGTCTATTATAGTAGGTACGTAGCACTTGCCTACATAGGAGTGTACTTTAAACATATTTTTGATTTTTTTTTGCCCGATTTGAAATTAAATATCTCGCCTAACAGTAGAAATACAAAACAGTCTTTAAGGATAAAGTTGTATGCAGGTTCTTTTTAAATTCAGGGTGTGTTGATGTGTTCAGTTATTAGCAAAAAGAAATATTCTAGTAAAATAAATTATGTTCTAGATAACAAGTTAGGGCCAATAGAAGATGACTGACATTTGGTTTAAGCAGAACTGACATTGGTTTATTTTCTTTTATTGTGGGACACTTTCTCATTTGAAAACTTTAATATAACTATCGATCTAAACTAAAGAATACGGAATGTTCCACTGAAAATACAGCACGAACTCTTCTTCTCCAATCCTCTTTTACCTTATTATGATGTTGAGGTTTCAATTTAGGTTACAGTATCACCTCTGTTTTATATTAGTTACATTCTGTTCCTGTTTTTGCTCCTGCACAACATTTTTTTAATTTCTTCCTATCTCCTGCTAAATCCTTTGCTTCTTTCCAGTTTAATCCTCTTTCTTTTAGTACTTCTGCCATTCTTCTATTCCATGTTGAGCATCGTCCCCTAGGTCTTCTTCCTTCTGGTTTTACTTCCTATATATTCTTTGTTTATTCTCGAGTTGTTCATTTTGAACAAGTGTCTGAGCCATCGTAGTTGGTTTGCTTCAATTTTCTCTTCTAATGGTGTAATTTGTAAACTTTTCCTAATTTCTGTGTTTCTTTTTCGATCTGTCTTTGTTACTCTCTCGATTCTTCTCAGGAATTTCATTTCACAGGCTTGTAGTCGTTTTAATTTTATATTAAGTACTCATGACTCGCTGCTGTATGTTAGGCTTGGAATAAATATTGCCTTATAACTCTAATTTATACCTTCTTTGATATCTCTTTCTTAGCAATTATTGCTTTATTTATGGCATAATAAAGATTCATTGCTGTTTACTTCTTATTCATGTTTTCCGTCACTACTTGCTGTTGTCCCTAGATATTTGAAGGATTCCACTTGTTTCAGCTCCTCATTATTTATGTTGTACGTGTATTCTCCTCGGTTTTCTCGCTACCCTCATTACAACTGATTTTTCTGTATTTATTTCCATTCCATTTCCAACAAATGCTTGCTTCCAAGAATCTACTGTTCTCTGTAGCTGTTTTTTGGAGTGTTTGCTAATATGGCAATGTCATCAGCAAACATAAATTCGGATACTCGTACCCCCTCCATGTTTCTAAAACCGATCTGGCAGCTCTTTATTTCTCTTTCTATTTCTTTTCATATTGCGTCTATTCAGGTGATGAATAGGAGAGGACCCAATATTCCACCCTGTCTTACCCCATTGTATGTTATGAATTCTGTTGGTCTTTCACTTCTGGTTCTTACATAATTTCTGGTATTACTGTATAAGCACCTAATGGCTCTTAATAGTCTGCCTCTCACCCCGTATTTCCTTAAAGCTTTCCATGATTGTTCCCTGGGCACTGTGTCAAACACTTTGATCAACAAAGCATACGTAGAGCTCTTTATCGTATGATATCGTTTTCTCTATTATTTGTTTTAGCCCGAATACTACATCCTGTGTGCTCCTTCCTCTTCTGAACCACTCTGAGACTCTCCTAGGTTTGAGTCTATCAGTTTCCTCTTTCTCTGCTCCAATATTCGTTCATAAATTTTTCCTGGTACACTCAGGAGCGAGATCCCTCTATAATTTTCACATCTTCTGCTATCTGCCTTTCTGTATAACGGTTAAATGATTGCTACTTCCCAAACATTGGGTACTCTATTTTCTCATCGCGTTTGTTGTGCTATCTTGTGCAAGTAATTCAGCCCTATGAACTTCACCATTTCGGCTTTTATTTTATCGTGCCCAGCTGCTTTGTACATTTTTAGTCCACTCATTGCTTCTACCATTTCTTTTAAACTAATCTCTTCGTCCTGACGTCCATCTTCATCTCCTCCTCCTCAGTCCTTTGCCGTATAAGGGCATGGTGACACTATCTGATGTAATCTTCTCTTTATGGTTGTTTTCCACTCTATTCTCTCTTGGGCTAATTGGGTGGCTTCATATACCCCAAGACCTGTTATTGGTTTCATCTGATCTATCCAACGGTTGGGCGATCTTCCTCTTGGTCGTCTTCGAATGACTGCCTTCCATAATTAGTTTTTCCATGTCATTGGTTCGTCTCGCTATGTGCCCAAAGTACTTCAGATAGGATTCTTTAATTCTGGTGGATAGCCGTGTTTGAATGTTGAGCTCTGCTATTACAGACTGATTTGTACGGTGTTGTGTCCATGAGATCCTTAGAATTCTGCGCACAACCCACATTTCAAACGCATCTATTCTTTTCATGTCATTCTTCTTTATTGTCCACGTTTCCGCGCAGTGCGTTGCAACTGGAAATACTAATGTAGAAGCCAGCTTGAGTTTGGTTTGCTTTGATATCGCAGTGTCTTTCCATATTTTAGTCAATTTCGTGGTTGCATCTTTTGCCATGGCTATTCGTTTTATTTCGTTTTCGCAATTTCCCGTGTCCGTTGTTATCGATCCTAGGAGTGTGAAGCTCCTTATTACTTCAAAGTCAGCTATGGTGGGTGGTCTAGGTAGGTTTTCGTTAGGTCTATTATCTTGCCCTTTGTTTTGCTTCTGTTAAGCTCAAGGCCAAAGTCTCTACTTATTCTTATCACTTTATCCATAACCGTTTGTAATTCTTCGTCTGCCGCAATTATTGTTGTGTCGGCGGCGTACCTAAGATTATTGATCGTTCTTTCACCTATTGATATCCCACTTGTCCATTCCTCCATTACTTCTCGCATTATATATTCACTATATACAGGGTGTCCCAAAACTCCTGGGACATAGAGCTACCACGTATTCTAGAGGTCAAAAGAAGTCGATTCGACCCAACTTTGTCATATACCAAAATGTACCGTTTGCCCGTGAGAGGAGTTCAAAGTTTACTTAAAAAAATCACATTTTTGTATGCTGTTCAGAAACGTGTGAACCAATTTTAATGAAATTTGGTACCTGGGCACTTCAAAGGAAGCCACTACTTTCAGTAACGAAAGAAACCCAAAGAAAATTGGAGAAGGGTTAAAACCACCCCCATCCCCTGAAAAATTTGTTCAGAATTTTTTTAAGGATGATGATACGATTCTATGTTTTTTTTAAGGTGAAGACTTATTCATTAGCTTCATTTTTTGACTATTGTAAAAACTCCGTAATTCATCCTTGTAATTCTGCGGTATATTCTCATTTCAGATTTTTAATGGTGTCTTGTCTTAAGGTCCATGTTTCATAGCCATATGAAAACGTAAACCATATACCACATAGTTTCGAAGAAAAAAAAAGTTTACTCAAACACTGATAACCGATATTATTATTGCAGGTTTAATTGTATTACAAAATTTAGTTGGCCGTAGACACAAAAATAAAACAAAGGTGATTATTTTGATAGGAAACAAATTCATAATTATCTCAGTTGATTGTTGACAGTAAACTTTTCAATAATTGTTCACTGTTTGTTGCTTTTGTATTCTTTTTTGTTATTGTAACCATCGTTGCTGCTTTAATTGTTGTTGTTGTTGCTGCTGTTATTTTTGCCGCTATCAAATATGGATTTCCCTTTCAATGAGCAGACCGACATGTTATTAGTTCTTGGATACTGTCAAGGTAACTACCGCGAGAGTGTCCGCGTGTATCAAGAGAGATATCCAAATCGAAGAATTCCAAATCACAAAACTTTTGCTCGTATCGAATGTCGTCTTCGAGAAACAGGAAGTTTGCAGCCAGCCAGATTTAACACTGGAAGACCTCGACAAGCCCGAATACCCATTGTGGAAGAAGCAGTTCTTCAAAGGATTGATAACAATCCTGAGATCAGTACCAGAATATTGCAACGTGAAACTGGGATTCCAAAAAGCACTGTAAGTCGGATCCTTGCCGATCAATTAATTCGTCCTTTTCACATCCAGCCAGTTCAAGAATTATTGCCACTTGACCACGAATCACGTTTAAATTTTGCAGAAATTATTCGGGAGCGCAGAGTAGTCGACGATGGATTCCACACTAATATCTTGTTTACTGATGAGTCTTGTTTTACGCGTCGTGGCATGACAAACCTACACAATGAACATATTTATGCAGATGAAAATCCACATGCTGTTAAAGCTAGACATTATCAACGAGAATTTAAAATTAATGTCTGGGTCGGAATTATCGACAATTTTTTGTTGGACCGTTCCGATTGCCTGATCGTCTGGATGGCGCTAGTTACCTTCTTTTTCTCCAAGAAACTTTGCCAGAGTTATTAGAAGACTTGCCCCTTAATTTGCGTCAAAACATGTTATTCATGCACGACGGTGCACCACCTCATTTTGCACGTGCCGTAAGAGAATATCTAAATGAACAATTTGCTGGTAGATGGATTGGTAGGGGACAAGAAGCACCCATTCAATGGCCACCGCGGTCTCCCGATTTAAATCCTTGTGACTTCTTCATATGGGGAGCGTTAAAAACAAAAGTATACGAGGTACAAATTAATAATGCTGAACAAATGTGGGACAGAATTCAAAATGTTGTAAACGCACTACGAGAAAACGACGATGTTTTAAGAAGGGTGCATTTCAATTTTTTACGTCGTGTTGACCTCTGCATCAATAAAGGTGGAGGTCACATTGAACATTTGTTGTAAAAAAGTTTTATTTTTGTGTCTACGGCCAGCTAAATTTTGTAATACAATTAAACCCGCAAAAATAATATCGGTTATCAGTGTTTGAGTAAACATTTTTTTTCTTCGAAACTATACGAATTACGGAGTTTTTACAAGAGTCAAAAAATTAATCTAATGAATAAGTCTTCACCTTAAAAAAAACATAGAATCGTATCATCATCCTTAAAAAAATTCTGAACAAATTTATCAGGGGGTGGGGGTGGTTTTAACCCTTCTCCAATTTTCTTTGGGCTTCTTTCGTTACTGAAAGTAGTGGCTTCCTTTCAAGTGCCCAGGTACCAAATTTTATTAAAATTGGTTAACACGTTTCTGAACAGCATACAAAAATGTGATTTTTTAAGTAAACTTTGAACTCCTCTCACGGGCAAACGGTACATTTTGGTATATGACAAAGTTGGGTCCAATCGACTACTTTTGACCTCTAGAATACGTGGTAGCTCTATGTCCCAGGAGTTTTGGGACACCCTGTATTTGTATTGCATGTGGGAAATGGAAAGTGGTTAGGGGAAACCCGAAATCGTACATAGCGATAATATATGTTGAACACATGCATTTTCTTCATCACTGCTAAATTTACCTTTACGCCCAGGTAAGTTAACAGGATGGTTTTTTATCGCCTTTAGTTTCAAAATTAGACTAGTGCGGGGGATTTTATATCGAGCACACGTCTCTCTTTAAGACAGTTTGGCTGATTGCGCGTCATTGATGCACTGTTGTAATTTTTCACCAGAATATGGAGTATAAGGCCGCCCTCCGACCTTTCGCTAATTTTGTTGGCGGCATGATATATAACAAAAAAATACTAATAAATAATGGGTTGTATTTAACCGAGCACCAAAGTAATATTGATATGACCTCTAAATATTTGTCTTGTGCCACCAAAAATCATAGTTGAGCACCAAAATGTAATTACCAAATTATTTATTTTTGAGCCCCAAAGTATTGAGTTTTGAAGTTTATTTATCTATTTCAGCAGCAACTTATTATTGTTGACACCACAAATCTTACTTTATCACTAAATATATTACCACCAAAATAAACAAGAATGGGCATCATAATAATATATTTAAGCCCCAAGAACACAGCAATAAAAATAATATGATACTATTAAAATGATACTTAAAGAATTTCTATCTCATAAATCAGTTAATAATATTATATGTACCTACTAATATTACCTATATTTTCCCAAAATAATGTATTTTTGACCCTGTATACTGTAATACTTACATAGTTTTCACAATGAACAACGCTACCTGCGTTCTCGGTGATTACAAGAAGGCAACTAACTGCTCTTCTGTTGCATTCTGGGAGCTGGCGTCATGTAGTGCACAGGTTGACAACCCGTTCTTATTTTTTGGTGCTCACAGTATTATTCCCAACCATTATTTTGGGGTTTGTATAGTATATTTGGTGTGGACTGATAATTTTTAGGTAACATTATTTAGTTTGGGTTTTCATTTAATTTAACTTTCAGCTCATAGACTTTTATTGGATATCATACATTAATTTTGGAGATTATTTAATGTTTTCAGTGTTCATGTATTACTTTAGGTACGGCTTTAATATTTATGCCAACTTTGTTAACATTCCAGGTGCTCATAAATTCTATTTCTGGTTGAGGTTTTTTGGTGCTCGTTTATAACTTTTGGTGGCCAAATATTATTTTGGAGGCAAAGTATAAAACTTGGCAAGTAATGTTGTGGCTCAATAATTATTTTGGTGCTCATTTAAAATATACCCATAAATAATCATGGGTCATACAACAACGGTTCAAAATGCAGAACACACATAAATTGTAAGCTGGAACAACAGAGTACATTCAAGGGCGTATCCAGAGGGACCAAGGGGGGCAGTCGCCCCCTTCCAAGGTGGAAAACTTTTCAAACAAAACATAAACTATAAACAAAAAATTTCTGAAAAATTGATTAATAGGTTGCTTGTTGGTATGTCAACATTTTGAAAGAAACTAATTACGAAATAGAGACTCTCGCGCCATCTGTTAAAAGTCATAAGAACTACAACATATACGTGTATTATACACATACAGGTTGTAATTCTTATAGTTAGCTCGTGGCAACAAGGAGCTTCCTAGAATAATCTCGTCTCATTTCACGACGCATCAACAACGAGAATATTCTAGAATCTATTCACTTCGTACATATATAAGACCGTGCGCATTTCGGTTAGAGTCAGTGCAGTTAAGTTACATTCACACAAGGGTCACAAGACGTGTGCAATTTTTACGACAGTAAAGTTTGTTTGTTATTTGTTTGCTGCCTTACTTCGTTGAAATTCATACTTATATTTTAATACCTAATAATAATAGGCAATTTCAACAAGTATTTATTTTTATTTTTGCTTTATACGTATTTCGACATAAAATACCAATATCAGGGCCTCTTCTAAAAGAAAAGGCCAAGGAAATTGCTCGCAGTTTGGGGATACAGAACTTTTCTGCGTCGAATGGCTGGTTGCATTGTGCCAATATGGCTGGCCCAAAAGAAAAACTCTTGGTGATAGGAAAGTCGGCAAAACCACGAGCCTTCCGGAATCTTCAACCAAATCAATCACCCGTAGACTGGCGTCATATTAAGAAGGCTTGGATGACTACTGAAATAATGACGGAATTGCTTTCTTCTGTAGATAGAAAAATGGGGATTAGAAAGAAACAGATTTTACTTTTCCTTGATAATGCTGCATCGCATCCCAAGGACATCTTATTGAACAACATTAAGTTAGTTTTGCTGCCACCTAATACGACATCAGTGTGTCAGCCTTTAGACCAAGGAATAATCAGTAACTTCAAATTCCACTATAGAAGCCTAATATTGAAGCGTATTCTAAATGGAATGGAAAATGCAGAATCTGTAACTCAATTAGAAAAAACCATTAACGTCTTGGATGCCATTTATTTTATAAATTCAGCCTGGCAGCTAATTAGTGGTGACACGGTCAAAAATTGTTTCAAGAAAGCAGGATTTCAAGAAAATGGCTCTGCTGAAGGAAACGAACAGTTTGATGCCAAAGACGAGAGTCCTTTATCTGCCATATTGACTCTATTAAGGCAGACAGGGTCGGAATCAGTCAATCCTGAAGATTTTATTTTTTTTTAACAATGATTTGAATGTAGAACAAGATCTTGATACAAACGTCCCTAACAGGACAAATGATGACAATATGGAGTTAAATTCTGATAATAATGATGATATGATCAAAGAACAAGAGCTAGACAATATTAAGACCTACGGTCAAGCCCTGGAGCCTTGAAGATTTGAAAGTCTTTTCGACAAATAGAAATGATGGCAAAGGTTTGGCAATATTAATATCTTTGCAGAAGCACCAGTGGCGGCTGGTGAGTTAAGAAAGAGGGTGGACACAAGAAAAAACTTACCTATTTTTTGTACATAAAATCCATTCTCCTATTTTTCATGCTGGAAAAGACGTCTATGACTTTGTTGTCAAAATTTGGGATAGACTGGACGAACTTCTTTTCTATTGATAGGATCGCCAGTCGATCTTCTGACATTGTGCTTCTCAGAAAAGTTTTAATGCGTTTGAGGGTGGAAAAACATCGTTCACATTCTGCTGTCGACATGGGCGTTGTACAAATAATATCCAACAGTTTGCATGTTTCCGTCAAAACCTTTTTTAGGTTGTTGTCTGCTATGAACACTAAAAGTGGCAAAATACCACCTACGTCACACATGTCATCGCGCTCATAAATTGCTGAAAGTTCACTTTTCAATGTTACACTGTCCAACATAGGATAAGATTTCACAGTTTCACCAAAATATTTTTGTGGAAATGAATGCCTATAAATTTTAAAATTTTGAGAATCGAATAATTATGCTGCACTTAAGTGATCCCTAAAATCAAATCGGTCGCTAATTTGGCTTAAAATAGTGTCACATACTTCCTTTGCAATAACAGCTCTGTTATCTCCAGCTGTCGTTTTTTGTCTTTTCCTTGCAGGTTCTTCATTATTGCGTTCTTGATTGTCATCGTCAGTAGAATTTCTAATTCGATTAATTTGCTGTTGGAATTGTTCAATTGCCTTTTGCAGTTGAGCACTGTCAATCCCGCGCATTTGAGTCTGATTAAATAATATTTCAACATGTGGCATGATGAAATGAAATATTTTCATCCAGTAGAGAAATTCCGGGCAATTCAAATGTTTCAATAAACCACTTGCTTCACTAATAGTAACTGAATCCATCCCATCTTCGTCAATAATTTTGTCTAAACATTCTTTGAAAGAATCCTGGTGTTCAAATAATGTGTTCACAGTTCGACTTTTGAAAATCCACCGTGTAGGAGCAGCGCGTGGTAATCTACGTTTGACTATTTCATCAAGAATTGCCGTTCGTTTTGGCGATCGAGAAAAAAAAGCTTGAAAATGACTGCAAATTTGCAAAGAAAATTTTTACATTTTTATTGCACTGTGCCGCTCGTTCAATAATTAAATTAAATTGATGCGCGTGAACAGTGAATATAATGTGCATGTGGAAATGTTCTTTTGATAATGGCTTGGACACCATTTGTCTTACCACTCATTACGGACGCCCCATCGTAACTTTGAGCGATTAGTTTATTGCTATCAGACCCAGAAGGAGAATTTAAAATAGTTTGCAATTCATTCAGCAATGTTTTTGCTAATACATCAGCATTACATCCACCCGGCTTAAATAAAGACCAAAAGCGTTCAAAAATTTGTCCATTAAACACGTATCGAATAATAACAAACCATTTGCTGATGATTAGAAGTGTCTGTAGTTTCATCGGCCTCCAAAGCAATGAAATTTGCAGATTTAATTTCTTTTAATATTTCCTGCTTGTAAATTTGCATTGCATCTAGCAATTCGTTCTGAATAGTTCCTTTCATATGTATTGCAAGCACAGCGTCTAATTCGGCAGCAAAGTTGTTTAATCCTACATAAATTCCTGGATTTTGTGACCTTAATATCTCATCGTGACCTCGCAACGCCAGTTCAAAGGCACCGCAAAATGTAATACACATAATTAACCGGCGCAAAATATGACGATTTTTTTCCACGTATTCGTTATACCTAATTTTATGTCGCAAATAAGCACACTCTAATTGTTCACGGATGTCCACTTTGCCTAAAACACTAAAATCCATGCACGCATTCATGTGAGAAGCGGAAGATTTGTGTTTCTTTGCCCTCTCTGCAATGTGTTTTAAATCATTCACCCCTTGTTTATTCCACGCACTAACCTCTTTCTTAAAACTTAAGCACATAAAACAAAACAGTTTATTTGTTACTGAACATCCGCACATCCAATCGTATTTTTCATAGATATTCTTGTTGAATATTCTATTGTACGTTCGGGTTTTACTTGTCGAAGTCAAACTGTAGTTTATCTGAAGGTCAGGAATAGGCCTTCCTTTCTTCTTAATTAAAAGTTTTTCCTCAAATGATAGCTGGTTTTTTAAAAGATTTTGCGCACAATTAACTTCCATCATTGAAAAAACGTCACTTATGTCTTTGAATTCACACGCGCGATTGCGCGAAAACACAAAACACTGCGCTCGAAATTCAAACGTTGACTTTAAATGGGGAACAATGTGCTCGGTGCCCTTTTCGCCTGGTATATCGCGTATAGCGAAGATAACCGATAGGCAACCGAATCACCTCTACATGGGGAACAAATCAGAGCGTTCCCCGGAAAATAGTTTTGAGGCTGTTAGCCGCGCTTGTGGTGCGGAAGGAAAATTTGATACCATCGTTAAAATAATGAAATTAAAATAATGCACTGAATTACATACGAATTTCTTTCTGTGTTTATCTTGGTGGTTGGGTGGGCACGTGCCCTTGTGCCCTTTAGTACAAGCCGCCACTGAGAAGCACTATTTGGAAAACGCTCATAGCTTGGTTACAACAAAGCAGATGCAAATACCCGATTTCTTTAAGTAATGTAGGTATGTATGTATGTACATAACATATGTACATACCTACATATTATGTTTATGTATGCACCTATGTATGTACTCGTAGTTATATTAATATATTCTCTGTTAATTACATTGTTCCATTTTTCAACGTAAACCTTTTTCTTTATTCTGTAGTAGATTATTTTTGAATAATAATTTTCTTACTGTGCCTCTCTTAAACGGACACCTCTCTTGACCGGACAAATTTCCACGGCCCAGCACTATCCGCCCATGGGAGGTTTCACTGTATCATCAAAATATGGAATTGAAATATATTTATCGTTTTCAGAGTTGTCTTTAGAATATATTATTTGAATTGCTAATTTATAATCTTTCTTTTTGATTAGTGTGTCTATTAGTTTTGTGTTGTATCCATTACTGTGAAATGCATTAGCTATGGTAAGCATTTATCGTCAGTGGATTTTTGCAAACAAGGAACAATTAGTGGAAGCTGTAGTTAGAAAATTTGCGATTAATCCTTGCAAACTACCGTTCAAAAATTAATTTTATTTCCTCCCCTAAGAAAGAGGTTGGATTCAGAAAGCTGCCCCCTTTTCCTATTTTGTCCACTTTGGAATGTGGACTATTGTTGCATTCAGTTACAGTTATACACACAACCCAACAAAAAAAAAAATAGCCCACGAGTATTGTAAGAACATGTATGTGTTTATGTAAAAATACCTGTTGATGTGGTATATCTTACCTTGACTACTGTAGAGAAGAAAGTACATAAAGTTCTCAATTAATCTTGAATTACAAGATACAAACAACAAAGTGCCTGCAATCCACTGACTGAATGGGCGATAGCAGACGTTCCCATTAGGTGGCGTGTTTATTAATTATCAGATTCCCGTGCAAACCGTTTACTTTGCTATAACTTTGACGGAAAGAACTATTTAAAAGCATCATCGATACAGTCGTATCATACTTACGGCCCAAGACCATTGTTGGGGAAATTACGGTAATTATTGTTAATTGTACTACAAATGATATAATGCCTCTAAACTAAAAAACAGCATATAAACTTAAAAATAACAAGCATTAAATAATAAATACAATTCTTTCTGTAGAAATTTAATAAATAATATTTTATATTTGGAGACAAGCAATATAAATCTTACTGGGAAAAATATCCTTTAATAATGTATTGGATTAATCTTAATAATTAATATCAAGGCAACAAATAAGACTTAATAAGTACATATAAAAATGATTTGTTTGAAAACGACTAAAAATAAACTTTTACACCTCAAAAACAAGAAACAATACTTTTTGAAAAATATAACAATAAGGACTTGATTCCCTAAGGAATATTTGCTAAAAATACGAAAATGTATTGTTTGTCTAATGCTGACATTCTTTTAATCTCTTAGCACTTATACATACTGACTGTTTATGGCTAAATAAAAAAAAACCAGATCGCGCTTGCCAGTATAAGACAAACAACGAATTTTCAAAGAAATGTTTTGAAAATACTTCCACAGCATGATTGAACCACATATTTTCTAGTTCATTTCATTTATAACTCTTAAATGTAACATTTTTTCTAATTCATGGTAATGGTAAAATATCACATATAAATTAAAAGGTTTAAAAATAGAGAGTTTTTGACTCATCAAAAATACAACCATAAAAAATTTAAATCTTCCTTCCACTCAAAAAATCTTGTGCTAACTGCGCTCGTCTGGTTGATTACTACATTCATCAATCAGCTGGAGCTCACCAAAAAACTCTATATGTTATCTTTGTACAGACTTCTCTAACTCTTCTATAACCTGTATTAACCGTTGCCGGGTCTTTTTGTTGTTTTGACAGGCACAACTTACAAGTCCCAACAAATGCTTTGAAGAGTATTCCTATAAAAGAAGTTTCAAATTAGAGTTTTTATATTTTATAAGTTGAATAACTTACACTGTGTTCTCTTATCCATTTCTCTAACTCCGAATCAGGAAGATAGTAAGCTTTAACATAATTCTCAACATATTCTCTATGAGGGACAGGCCGCAAGGACGAGATTTTCTCGAATTTGGACAGGAACTGGGTGAAATCCAACTGCATGAGAGCCCGGCCACCATTTGTGCATTTTTTTGCATCAGAAAACCTTGGAAACGATTGTGAGTTTAAAATATATATACATAAATATATAGTCGACTCTTCTTATAACTATATGTACAAAGTTTGAAAGATATACTACAGTCAGAGGTGAAAGTAAGCCAGAACTATCCAGAATGTGGTACCGGTAAAAAACTTGAAAACAGGACTCTGTTTCGGTTTAAAATTACCATTCAATGAAGAAAAATAATAGTTATTTTTCGTAAACGATCTATTACAAAAAACAAATGAACAGAAAACCATTTCTCTCTGAAATCGGCGCTCCTTATATACCCGCCCGAAGATGGATAGCGGACGGCGGGAGGTAGAAGCACGGTCAACACTTGTCCGATGCACACGACACCAACGTGTTGCCACAAGCTTGTTGTGTTACTTTTTTTAGCGTTTAACCAATTGCGTTCCCGCAAGAAATTTTTTCAGTTTTCGCCCCTAGTTACAGTAAAAGTACAAAATCTAAGAAGCACATTCACACATTTACTAGTGAATGTACACATTTGTTTGCATGCCTTGGGAAAAATTCATATAAGTATAAATATCGTTTAATATACAAGGTGAGTCGGAAGAAAAGAGCCAAACTCAAAGAGTATAATCTACACGTTAGTTGGTGTTTTATTAGCCACTTTATACCTTCGGTAATATTGCAGATACAAGAAAAAATCAAAGGAAAAACACTCTTAGTTCCACCTTATCTATAACACAGTGACAATAATAATTTTTCACGGCCTGCTAGTTTTTAGGAAAAAACTTGAGATTTTTATAGTTGACTTTTCTTGTCTTATTGGAATACGAATCCTGACTTGTTATACATCAATGAAAAGAGAATTTTAGGTAGAGTCGTCTTATAAAAAATGCATAAGGTGTTACTTTTGAAAAAACAAAGTTGTTCCCAAATATTAGTAGACCATGAAAAATTATAATTGCCGTTATGTTATAGACAAAGTGGAACTAAAGAAGTGTTTCCTTTGACTTTTTCTTGTAAGTATCTTTAATATTACCAAAGATATAGTCTGGCTAATGAAAAACCAACCCCATCTCTATGACAACAAACACGAACGTTAGAACATGATTTTCAAATGTTTTGGATTTACAGCGTCTTAAAATTTTGAATTACTATGAATTTTCAAATATGTCTCCATGGACCTGTAGACACTTTCTGGCTCGTCTGTAAACAGCGCTTGTTGCTCTCTCTAGTTCATCTTAATGTTCCTTTATGTAAGCAGCAGCATTTACAGTACAACGAATTAGTACAAATCAATTGTCCACTTTTGATTTGTACAACCACTTTTCAACCAACCCCACAAACAAAAGTCTAATGGTTTAAAGTCTGCAGACCTTAGCGGCCAACTAATTGGACCACCATCGCCCTGGAAAAATTTCATACAAATACTGTGTTGCCTGGCGGGAAAAATGTGGAGGAGCCCCAACTTGCTGATAGTCCATATATTATCCGATTGTAAAGTCAATCTTGGTTCATCCTTAGTCATTATTGTTTGTGTTGCCACCAGCCTTCCAGTAGCAGTGTAACAAACTCACTTCACAGTAGGGTTGCATTGATTTAATTTCTAAGTACAAGTTTCGAGCACAATCATCTCTTGGTGTTGTGTGATGCTGACCAACCTTGTCCTTGTCTTCCCTGGACATTTGCATTTTCTAAAAAGCGATTCCAATGTCGAGAATTTACAACAGCTTCCTGTGTTCGTTCACCTTCCAATTGATCTATGACCCTCCACGTCTCTGATTCAGACAGATCATGGTGCTGTTTCATTTGTAAATGTAATTAAAAGAACAAAAACCGCCACTAGTAACTAAAAAAGTGCCGGCCTCGGTGGTCTAGTGGTTAGCGCATTTGCCTTTAGATCCGAGGGACGCGAGTTCGAACCTGGCTGAGGTCGGCCAGATTTTTCTAGCGGGGAAAAAACTGAAAATGCGCCTTCTGTCGGGTAAGAAGTAAAGACGTAGGTCCCGTGCCACTGCGATGTGTGACACGTTAAAAATCACTACTGGAGTTGGAATTACCCCAGATAGGCAAAATTTTTAGTTAGGGTGTACAATGGGCCATATGGCCTAAGTGCATAGAGATGCTTGGAAAACCGTGTCCTAGATCTCGCTCTTTCAAAGCAAGCAAGCAAGCAAGCAACTAAAAAAGTGAAAATCTGAACTGTGACCAAGAGCGTGTTGACGTGCACTTTACTACCCTCCAGCGGCGCTGGCGGTTCAACTTGCAAAAAGAAATGAAAACTCGATAAAGCGTTCGTTTTTTGTTTAAAAATGATGCAGCTACTATTATACAGCCTGTTTCAGAGTAAGCGCCTTATTTTTTTTAGCCACACTATGGGTACTACTTTCAAAATATTTGGCAGTAATATCTTTCAGGACATTCTCTATACGATGGTGATATCAGATTTTCAATTGGACGAATTATTTCAAAATGGCGACTTTCAACTTTTTTTTTTAAATGGAATGCCATCATTTTTTTTATTATTGAGATCCTAAAAACATTCTTTTTACGATAGTATTTCGTTTTTCTTAAAAATTCATTTCTTTCCCTATCAAAAAGCAAACTAACATTTTAATCTACTTTTTGAAACTCAAAATTAAAAATTTACATCAAATAAAAATTAGGTATTTACAAATAATTCTCGAAATATTTTCCTTCTTTTTCAATACATAAATTGAAACGTCGTCCAATGGAGCCAATAGATTGAAGGATAATTTCCGGAGAAATTTCGTTTATGCAAGTACGAATTCTCTCTTGCATATTTTCAATAGTTGTTGGTTCAATGATGTACACCTGGGATTTTACATACCCCCAGAGAAAAAAGTCCAGTGGTGTCATATCAGGTGACCTAGGTGGCCAACCAACTGGTCCTCCACGACCAATCCAACGGTTCTCGTATCGATTATTTAAAAACTCCCTAACTGGAAGGGCATAATGTACTGGAGCGCCATCTTGCTGCCACCACAAATTATTTCTGATATTTTGTGGGAGTTCATTTAGATGATTTTGAATTTCGTTTTCAAATAAATTGAGGTAATTCTCTCCATTTCGTCTATTAATAAATATTGGCCCAACAATGTGCTGTCCTATAATTCCACACCACACGTTTAAACTCCCTTGATGTTGACAACGTCGCTCACGGGTCCAGTGTGGATTTACATTAGCGTAATAATGCATGTTATGTCTTACAACAACAGTATTATTTCGAAAACTTGCTTCGTCCGAAAATAAAACGTTGTTAAAAAAGTTTTCATTTGTCCTATCTGTTGCAAACCCCACTGTGCAAAATTAATTCTTAACAGAAAATCATTTTCGGTTAATTCTTGGTGAAGAATCATTTTGAATGGGTGAAATTTATTTTTTTTTATTATCCTCCAGACCGAAGTATGCGATATTCCAACCAAATTTGCAATCTCCCTAGTACTAACATGGGGATTCTCAATAATGTGTAGCATTACCTGGTTTTCGTTGTCGTCATTGCAAGCAGGTGGGTTTGCATGTACCGGTTTCTTATAATCCACAGTTCTCGTTTCACGCGTTCTCTCCAATAATTTAGTAAATGTTCGATGTTCAGGGTGCCTTCTGTTTGGATATTTATTTCTGTACAATCTGGCTGCTTCATAAGGATCTTCATCTGCTTTTCCAAATATTAGGAGCATATCAATTAACTCGTCTCTCGTATAACTTAACGGCATTTTAAAAACGTATCAATTAATTTTAAATTAACAATTATAATCTTCAATAATACAATTGTTATTAACAAGCACTGACAATTAAATTGCATTGATTGACTTTTGACTACTAGATTAAAGTTTAATTGTCTCTTTTGTGTCTACCGCTACTTGATATTGGACAAAAATAACATCGAGTGTAAAACATTCATGCGCTACTAGATTAAAATGTTTGTTTGCTTTTTGATAGGGAAAGAAATGAATTTTTAAGAAAAACGAAATACTATCGTAAAAAGAATGTTTTTAGGATCTCAATAATAAAAAAAATGACGGCATTCCATTTAAAAAAAAAAGTTGAAAGTCGCCATTTTGAAATAATTCGTCCAATTGAAAATCTGATATCACCATCGTGTAGAGAATGTCCTGAAAGATATTACTGCCAAATATTTTGAAAGTAGTACCCATAGGGTGGCTAAAAAAATAAGGCGCTTACTCTCAAACAGGCTGTATAATCCAGGTGTTTTTAAATATTTTGCAAGTGCGGTACTGCCAGATTGGGCGACTTGCCACATTTTGGACTACTTACAAGACATGCTACAAAAAAATATACATTTGCGATGGGTGACAATTTGGGCAAGTTAACAACATCAAAATTGTATACATGGGCTATTTCACATGGAATTATTATGTTCAGTAATTTTGATAAATCTCTACTATTGAAACTTAAATGTACTGAACACAAAATTGAAATAAATGGTTCGATATATACTCTTTGATAGTTGACTGTCTACCAGCTCAGTTTGCTGCAGTGCATATGCGGTTGGCGTTTTAGCACAAAATATCTCTAATATTCTGTTAATTCTGTGGTTTTGCTAACGCATTAGCCAGGTACGGTTTTATTTCTTTAGTTTGAGTTAATATGATGGAAAATAAAATGACCTTGCAGGGTTTTTAAGAAACCCTTAAGAAAGTAGGAAAGTATAAAAGAAAAATTTAAGAAAGAATGGGAGAAGGAAGCGAAATTTTCTGATAAGTTCATTTTACCTGTACAAACAAGCACATACCATAGTATTTGTTTTGTTTACCTTAGCAGGGTCAAAAATGTGAAAACAATAAAGAAAGCAAGACCACAAAAAGCCAATCCTCACAAGCATGGTATGATAACAAAAAATTTCAGTGTTTAGCAGTTGTGCAAGCAACTGCAACAAATCTAGTAAGTTTAAATAATGAATTTTTGAAAAAATATGGCATCCGTTTACAGAATGTATTTGAATTGCGTCTAATAATTTATATGGGACTTGTAATTCTGTGTACAGAATGTTAAAAGAGCATTTTCTCATATTACTGCTGATAAACAGAGCTAAACTCTGTTTGTTGAGCATTTAGCTAGAACGTCAACAAACGCACATGTTTGACTCACCCGAGCGCGCGCTGTAATTGGTCTACGCTAGATAACGCTAATGCCTCATTACTTAAGGAGTAATTGACGCTCAAAACCTTTACTTTGCACTCGTAATTACGAGGTTAAGTTTGTGTGCTTTTTGAGAGTGCTTATCGGTTTTCTGAGCGTTTCTATAGTGCCTGGTGCATATTTTCCTAAAATGAAGCAAGTTGTTCCAGAAACGTGTAATCGTAGGGGGCGTCCTACTACTTTAAATGAAAATAAATTAATAGCAAAATTGTGTAATTCGACGTTAGAAGAAAATCCTGAGATTTTACTGACTGACATTGTACAATTTGTTGCTAAAACAGTGGGTGTTAGTGTTGCAACAGTAAAAAGAATTTTAAAGGAGTTTCGGGATACTAAAACTAATTAATGGATTGCAGGATTTAACATGATGCTTTTACATCAATATTTGTAATGCAGATGTCTTCAAGTCCATAAAACACCTTTACTTAAAAAAATGGTTCTTTTCAGAACCATCAATTCTTCTAAAAAAGAATTCTGACGGCGCGAACGTTAATTTAGAAACGCAAGGAATATTACGTAAATACACATCCGGTAAATCAACGCACCTGTCAAGCGTTTGTTTAAGCTCTAGCTCAATGCTTAACAAGCTCAATGCTTAACAAGTAGAGTTTAGAGGTTACCACTACTTTATTTGTAGTTGATTTAGAAAGTTAAAGTATATTATATTATGTTCAAACTGTTTATATTAAAATTAAATGTGATTTGCTACAATTTTAATAATTTTCCCATGCAGCATCTAACATATTTGTAAAAACCCTGACTACCAATTTGAAAGTGGGCGATATTGGGTAGCTTTTTCACCAATATATGGCAACATTCAATAGCTAAGCTCTGGCAATCTTGGTTGTGACGTAACCTATAAATTTGGTAGAAGTTTATCTTTACATTGACAGTTTTTTTTTTATTTTTAGCATTTTCTTTTTAAGTAAATTTTTAGTTTGATTAATAAAGACTTCCTACGTGTTTACTTCAAACCAATCCAAAAAACCTACTGCTTTTGTTTATTTATTAAAGCAGGCATGCAGACAACCATAGAAAAAAAGAATTAATTCCAACAGTCAAAATATCTTTTAATAGAGTACCAATGAAAAAATTAGTTTGTTTTCCTAGCATTATAAACACGTTTGCAAAGTATATAAGCAAAGAAAAAACTGACATGTACGTATCATCTACCAACTAACAACAAATGTAATCCTGAAGCTATATTAAAATCCTAAAATTGCATCAATTACTATGTTTAGTTATTCCTCTTGTTCCTCTGTATATAGGTCTGTTAATTACCTATAAAATTTAGTTACTACTTTAATTTAATTTTATCTATGTTAAATACAAGTTACTATTAATATTCATTTTTTTATAAATTTGTACTACGTCTGGGCAAAATTCACATGGTACACATGACTACTATTTCGAGACAGAAGGAGTAACATATTTTCATTTACCTAACCTAATGGAAGACGTAAGCATTCACCAGCAAAGGTTTATATTTACCCCATAATGTGCATACACAAGATCAAAACAAGCTTACCCTTGCACTAAAGTGTGAGTTACAATGTGTGCGATGTTTTCCCACAGAACCTTAAAAACATCCAATGGAATTGGAACCCTTGAGTTGACTTGCTCCAAACGAATTGTGAAGATCTGGACACCCTAGAAATAAAAAAATTAGAAAACATCCAGATGCTAAGGTACCCTAATTAGCAACATTTTTACTTTCAATTTAATCCAGTAAAGAGAAAAAAACATAACCTTATTCTCTTAAACAGTCTTCCAGCACAATTGATTCTGGATATTTAAACTGAACTACCAGAGAACATACAAAGTGAAGTTATATCTACTACCATTGAGCATAAACTTGCATCTTCTTTACTTATACATGGAGTTTCAAATTTTTATGGTTCTATTTTTACAAGCATTTAATTGAATTTGTGCTTTCGGTCAAATTCTAAGGGTTATGTGACACTGCACAGAATTTTGTACAGCATTCTGTCTGTGAGCATGCGCAATAGGTGGAAATTATGTTGACATCTGTGAGAAAACTGTCAAAATAGTCATGTGTGTTGATAAAGCAGAATTCTAACAAGATTTTATAATATTAGGTTAATGTTGGTAGCGCTTTTATTTAATTATTTTGCATGAACGCACGACAAAGCAAACAAGCTGCAGTAATAAAGAACACGAGCGAGATAAGAGAAAGTGCGTGGAGTGTCGGCAGGCGGGAGAAACACGCGGTGTACAATGACTTTATACAGGACAGTGGGGTCATACACATGTCTTCATCGCTCACAAATTGCTGGTAAAAGAAAAATATAAAAGGCCATTGCCAAATATGCAAGCAAATCGGGTGATTGTCATTCATAATGAATATATATTACATGTTTGTAAATGAATAATAAATAATAATGTGTATACTTGTAAGGCCTCTCAGTTTTTCTTTGTCCTTATTTTATTTTATTTAGTAAAAGTTCTACTTGTTAAAAGTGTTTTATTGCTAGTAACACGTAGGTAATTGTTTACAGAAACCATCAGTATTAAACTAGGTCTAAACGTTTTTAAACATAATAATATAATTATAAGAAACTGCCAAGAACAAAAACAGATGAATTTTACATTGATTTGCCATCTAATTTTTCTGATTTCAATGGTGGATTCTATTCTAAGAAAAGGTATGGTGTTAAATTGCTTATTTCAGTAATTTAAACTTATAATATAATGGGTAAATCTAAAAGAAAATGCATTATTTCATTGTTCTCCAAACATCACCGTTGAAAATATTGGCAATAACATGGTGGCTTTCCGCGCATTGGCCCTGTATAAAGTCACTGTAGGTAAACATATTCTTCTTTACCCTTTGTGATTTGTTAATAAACACTAAACATTGCTCATTTGCCCACTGAAGCGAAGCCGACTTTGTACAAAATTCTGTAGGTTTTAGAACATAAATCTGCAGAATTTGGTACGAAACTTTTGTTCAGAGTGTTGTTCAAAGTGTTTTTACAAAATTCTGTAGATTCATGTTCTAAAACCTGCAGAATTTTGTACAAAGTCAGCATCGCATCGATGCGCAAACGAGCAATACAGGCCTAAGAGTAGAAAATGCTCATAATAACATCAAAACTAGTAATATTTCGCGCCTTAATTTGTATTTTCAGGTATCTCTATATTATCTACATATCCATAAATTTAATTACAATCCGTTATATGAAGGTACAAAAATTGATTGATTTTATATAGAATGACCCATTTTATTAAGGTATTACATAATTGAAATGTGATATGTAATTTGGTATATGATAAAGAAAATTAACTTTTTTATGTAACAAAACTTGTTCGAGTTTTAGTAAACAGCAACTCAATCGGTAGGAACTATTTTAAATCTATTGTAACGCATTTTAATTTATCTTCTGTGAAGTCCTCCGTTTTAAATAGCATTCAAGTATTACTTTGGAGGACTCATTTATTTTTAACTTATAAGTAATTTTGGTATTTTTGATATTCCACAAAAACTAACCACTACTGCTCCCACAGCTCATTACACTACAAAAAGAATGCTTAATCTGCATAAAATATTCGTTAAATAACACTTTATTAACCATAAATAGTAGATATATCAATATACTTCTTCTTCTTAGTAACTCCTCTTTTACCTTACGGTGTCGAGGTTGCCATTCATACATTCAGGATTAATTGAAGTTCCCCTTTGGACTTGCATCACACTCCTCCCGCTTCCCTCAACAACATTCGCTCTCTACATTTTCACTATTTGTGTTAATTGTATGAATGATGTTGTGTGTGGCCTTGTTACCTTTCTTGGTCAGCCAGTGGTTAGGAGAAGCGCCGTTAATCGTATTCCAACGTCGAATATATCAATATTATATTTGTAAATTAGTCTATTTTAATTGCCGCTCTTAAGTCGATCACAATTTTATTATTTTCATAGGTTAATTTATGAAAAAAAAGGGAACGCTCGACATGTATGTTTAGTCTGTTTATGCCGACCGATAACAGTTCTTAGAATCCTTTGTCTGCAGAACTAGCCCGGAAGTTCCACTTGGAGTATTTTATTCTAGAATCCTTGCAAAGTATTTCGTCATATGGTGAAATATTCCAGCTGCTGGATATTCGTGTTTCGTTTTTCTCGCCAGTCGACTTCAGATCTCCTTTCGACCCGGTTGCTCGTTAAGATCTCAGCGCCGAAAATAAGTACTGCAAGGGCGGTTTGGGTTTTAGATTGACCATCGACAAGTGTCAGATTTAAAGAAACCCTTGGAAGGCAATTCATTGCGAATTTGCTGATCGCCTTTGGCGGATTAATATCGAACCCCTTTCCTGTCCGTCTGGACGTGCCGCTGCTGCGACAAACGCAAAGCGACTTCGTGCTTGCGATTTTTGTCTGCTTCTTAAGAATCTAAGAACACCCCAAATTCTGCCTGCCTCTCCCTCTATTCCATACTGAAGAAAACAAAGGTAAAAATTGTTATTGTGTTGTGTTGAAAACTTGTTCCGAGATTCATTTGACTGGTTTAAACTGCTGAACCTTTGTTTTGATGCAACGCAAAACGACCTTTAATCGCCAGTTGCTATTAATTATTACTCGTAAAGTGTAAGTAATTTCTGTAAACTCGAACGTCATTGGCTAACTTCTAACTTCCCTCTGTGTTCAACTACAATTATTACCGTTTTGGTTGTATTTTTTTTTGTACTATGTGTGTTACCAATTTCAAGCAATAGAATTATATTTGTCTTAAAAATTCATCATATCTTTTATTTGTGTGTATTGTATTGTGCATGAACTTTGTAATCTTTATATACAGGAGGAGGCACAATAAAGGTTGGTTCGACTCCCATACGCTGTTGGCTTCTCGGTCTTCCAGGAGAACCTGAAATCAGCTGTGATTTGGAACGTGGGGCCCACTAATTTTGAAAAAACTCTGTACACAACCACGTTCGATTTCCTTCCCTTAAGCGTCTCTCGTGAACCACCTCTACTTCTCTGAGGTAAGCCGAAGTCATTTCCATCTTTCCTATTGAGGGTCAACGGAAAAGCTCGTTTGGCCCGTAACAGTATGTTTGTTCTCCAACGGTCATATTGGATTCTTCTTCAACGCCTTCAGAAAGTTTGATGAAAAAGCACTTTCCTTACTTTACATTTAAGCTGATTAATAATATTCTTTGATTTAGTAATACCCTGCCCTAACTACTACAAAATCAATATATCTCTAACAAATAATGGACAATCATCTCCAGTAAGAATCTTCTCCACAGGCACAGGCATTTTTTAGATGCTTGTAGATATTATGCATTTATTATAACAAGGCATTATTATTAAATAAATATAGGAAAATTTAACGGACTTACTCTGAGTAGCACGTCGATGTAAGAGTTATGCTGTGACATTACATCTTTAACCTCCCAGTTAATTTTAGACATTGATATGAGAATCTGCCGAAGATCAAAAGCCTGGGCTGATACACACATGTAAATCGGCCTTCGTACATCAACTGCACAAGCAATGGTCTGTAAGAAATTAAATAATTTTAAAAATTCAGTAGCACAACAACAAATAAGTACTACAGAAGCAGCTTCACATTCTACTGTTCATTCAGTCCACCTGGAACTCACTATGTTTATTTATTTATATTAAAAATGATTTATATAATTTAGTAATTTATTTATAAAACTGTAGGCCGCAAACTTACTTACTTACTTTACAAAACACATTGTATATGGCCTCTATAAAGTACTGGGCTACCGCCTACCTAGACACTTTCAAATAAAGCGGTTAATTGAAAGCCAAATATAATGATTGATTAATTAGGGCTAATTTTAATTAAGAATCAGAATGTTAGTTAGTAATACAATAATAATTCTGTTTTATAATAGATTCACGACACAACACCCCACGTAGTACTCATTTTACAGTGGTTCTATTTAAAATATCAATCTTTCGCGCCCAAACTAATGCCCTCTATGAGTAACACAAGCTATTACTATCAACACATGACGTAGCATTGTAAACATAACCTAATTTGTGACTAACCTCCTGCAAACAGTAAATGCGCTAAAAATGGAAGAAATACTTATAAAACCCGGCGATTACGTCATTGTGCAGCGCCAGGGCTACACAAAGCTTCAGAAAATGAAACAGCACAGTACAATAACCCTAGGAAAGGATGTAATCGAGCTTGACAATGTTGTTGACCACAAGTACTACGAAACCTTCCGTATGGCCCTGAAGCCTGGCAGCAAGCGCCTGTACGAGCTAGACGAGGTAACAGAACTAACCACAACAAATCAACTTAACATTGAGCAATCCGGAGCAGACAATCGCAACATAATTGACGACGGCAGCTCACAGGGGCTCACAAAAGCCCAAATTGAAGACCTACGGGACCAAGCTGTAAGCTCCAGCGACATAGTGGAGAAGCTGATAGCAAACTCGAAAACTTTCAGTTCAAAGACAGAATACAGCCAGGAAAAATATCTGAAAAAAAAGGAGAAGAAATATTTTGAGTACATTCAAATACGTAAGCCCACAATAAGACTTCTGGCTCAGATGTTTTTTAGACAAGACCCGTCTAAAACCCAAGGAATACGGATAGATGACCTATCCCAGATACTAGCTTATGCGAATATTCAATCGGATGGAAAATTTTTGCTCTATGATAGTGGGACTTCGGGGCTCATAACCGCTGCAATTATGGACAGAATTGGGGCCAACACAACTGGTCACTTAATTCACGCTCACCCAGGTAATGAGTGCCAGAAAAATGCCTTTTTGGCTATGCAGTTTCCACGAGAACAAACAGAAAGATGCATTCATGTTAATTTGTATTCTGTGCTGCGTTGTTTTTATCAAGAAACTGAGAATTATGCAAATAATAATGAGAAAGTTCCAAATCATTCCAGTCTTGGTGAACAAGCAAACAGAGAAGAAGAAAATGTTGAAAAAAAGGCACATCTGGAGATATCAAGTGGAGATCAGGAACAACTGAAGACAACTAGTGGAGATCAGGAACAATTGAAAACAAGTGGAGATCAAGAAAAAATCGAGAACACAAGCGGGGGCCAATCAGACCTAGAGGAAATAAATGCAAACTCACACTTACATTCAAATCCAAGAAAACGCAAACTAAGTGATGCAGATTCAACAGAAACAAAAGCCAAAAAGCCGTGTTGGCAGATAGAAAATGAGAAGGCCTGTCGGATACTGCAAGATCAAGTGGATTCTATCATTGTGGTGGCCAAAGAGCATCCAATAAATATTGTAAAGGAGCTGGTGCCGTTCTTGAAAGCCGGAAGGGCCCTAGTGGTGTTCAGTTTGGTGAAGGAGCCCCTTCAAGAACTGTATTTTTATTTAAAAAATAGAACTGATTTTATTGCGGTTAGGTTATCCAACAATTTCATGCGGAATTACCAGATTTTACCTGAGCGGACACATCCTGAAGTTAGTATGAATTCCGGGGGATACATTTTAAGCGGCTTTAAACTGAATGTATAGGATTTTTAATCAATATGTGTAAATATTGTTTCTTTTTTAATAAATAATTTCTAATTTAATTCTTTTTAAATAACAGTAGCTAAGGAGTGTTTTTTTTTAATAGGGATGGTTGCTTACATAACCTCAAATTGCAAATGGAAAGTTAGTCATTTTATAAGACAATAACTTTTGTTTTTCACATAAGACCTTTCACATATTTGGAATCGGGATAAAATTCTGTGTACATTCATGTACTTCTTATAAACGGAAAAGTTTGACTACATTTTTCGTTTTTAAAATGGCATGATACGCTTAGAAGTATTCAGTCATAAGGCTGTCACAAAAATTCTTTAAATGTTAATGTCTTTACTCCTCAGGACAGGGGATTTTTACAATTCATAAAACAGTTTTTTAAGAAAAGTCTAAATTTGCAAATGGTACAATAATGGCCTATAGCAGCCCATAGTCGGAAGGAACACTTTCAAATCAATGCTTTCGATTTTAAAGATAACCAATCAAATTTAATTAGGTGCTAATAGCTAAAGTAACTCCTGTTCAACTGTAGTTCCTGTCTTTTAAAATAAAGACCACCACCATTTTCAAAATAAAAGAAGGAACACGTGAGCCATGAAAATAATGGAAATAACTGAAAGTATCCAAATTGACAACACCTACAGCACGATCCACAAGTAAAGCATTAATGGGTATTCTAAAGGAGAGCAAGCCATGGATGCAAAAAGAATTAGCAAATACGAACTAATAACACTCATAACAAAGCCAAAAATAAAGAATGCGGCGTTGCCAGACGTCAATATTATTTTGCAAAGTTGTCAAGTCTCTAAATTCCATGCAAAACAAGAAATAAGTTTCAAGAGTGAGAAAACCATACCTGCAAATCAGAAAAGGGAGGAAAACAACCTGTGATCGTTGGAGAACTACATTAAAAGAGAGTTGAAGAACTGAAGTAAAAGGAACAAGAATAAGAGGAAGACACACTCAAAAAAGTAGGATAACCAACTAAAAGAGAATATACACCCTTAAATGGCAGGAGAAGGCTACGAGAAATGGACGAAATAAAGCAACTATTTTAAGAAATGAAAAACGACATTAGGATAATGAGAAAATAATGAAGAATAAGAGATAGGGACCTTATACGAAAAACTAAAAAGAAACAACAAAATGAAAGAAAAAAGAGGTGTTAAAAATCAAAGTAACTTGGAACAGGGAAAAACTGAACCTGAAAAAGAAAATAGAGGTCCTTGAAAGCAAAACGGTCCAAGAAAGAGCGCATAAAAGGAACAATACAGTTATTAAAGGCTTAAGCTCAAAGGAGTCAGATATCAAAAAAGCAGTAGAAAGCTTTCTGAAAGAAAGCCGGAAACTGTTTCTGTAGTCAAAGCAGCCTACAAACTTATAAAAAGCAAAAGGAAAAACCCCAATCCTAGGAAAACTGAATGTCTGGGCTCATAAAAGGGTGATCACGAAAGAAACACACGCTGAAACGGTCGCCAAGGAACAAAAAATTCAAGAGAAAACATACTAGGGCAAAAGAAGAAAGGACATAAAACAAAAATAAAACTACTAATAGAAGTAAGGCCATGAAATGGTGTGGGTCATTTTAAAGCTAAACACTCGAAAAACAAAAAAACTCATAACTACAAACACTAAATCAAAAGTCTATAGATAAAAAGACATTAGCAATGGGAAGGGATAATGCGAAAAAAACAATACAACGGGAAAAGAAAAAATGAATAAATTCAGTAACAGGCAAAAGAACAAAAATTAAAGGGATACAAATAAGTTTCACAACAGGTTGGACAGTGAACCAACCACCCACCTCAGAAAAAAAAATTGTTGTGAAAGCTACAAGGTCGACTAACCGTCACAAATCTTGGAGCAAGCCAAGACTCACCCAAAGCTGTAATGCAATGAATGATGAAGATAAAGATGACAAGGTGGTTATCTAGTGTGGTATTTTTTTATATCTATATTAATTATCCAAAATATGGAAAAAGGTTGAAGGAAATTTGGTTCTGCTTAGTTTAATGTTATTGGGTAACTTTTAAAAAAATGTTATGAAACACTCTGTATATTATTATCCAATTTTCTTTCAAGTAATCTTTCTCCATTCTTTTTCAACCTTTCCCTTCGTCTCCTTCAGGCTTTTTACATTTTCTTTAATAGTTTATTTCTGTCCCTTTATTTCGCACTATGTTTCGTTTGAGGAATTTTTTTTGTTTACAATGTTATTTATTGATTTTTGCCTCCCTTTGATCTATGGGTGTGGCTCTCTCTCTAGCTCAACATTTTACAATTTATTTGTTTTCCTTGTTTTTGTGTATATGTTTGAAAATAGGTAAGTTTTCTGATTATAGTTTTACCGTTTTATTTTCAAAGATACAGGTAATTAAATATTTGATGTTTAAAAAACGTTCAGTTAAACCAGAAATATATCATCGATGTTTTGAGATCATTGCCTTATGAAATTGTGTTAACCATTAATCAAGTTATACCTAATATCTAAAACCTTGCTACTTAACCTGAAAATTAAAGCAAAAGTGCTACTCACTTGGCTGAAGAACTGCTGCAAAATGATTTTATTGCTAGCAGGCAGAAGATGCTCCAAATATCCCTGCAAAAATTCATACTGTTTGGATAAGAATATCAAACTCTCGACGGCGGCAATCCGTTCGGCCAAACCGTGCAGTTGCTCGGCTCTGGTGAAATCCACAATCGACGAGAGGTGCGGTTTGGTTATTTTATTCCGATTTGGTGCTTCTTCATTGTCCTGATGGTTGTTTTCTATGAGATTGTCTGCTATTCTCTTGAGCGTTCCATTTAATTTTAGAGTGTACAGGGTAGAGCCCGCGACTGTCTGTAATTTACAAAAGTCAATAAATGGCTTCCAATACAGGACAATATTTTGTTTTTCCTTGGTCAATAGAGGATTCCAGAATGTACTCAAACTAAAACTCAATATGATTGCTGGAGGACACGCATACGACTAAATTGCATAGATTAAAAACAATTAACTTTTTCAAGTGTTGCTTTTGGAATATTTATTGTACATTATAACTGAATTGGAGTAAATTGTTGCTATCTATCACAAACTTAAACGTGTTTTTGATTACAAGAAATATTAATTATTTTGTCAACCCCTAAACCATATTACAAATTCTATTTAAATTGCGTTACATAGTACCGTGAGTTCAAAAAGTAATTACATAAGGGTTGGCCATGGAAAATATAAGTAATGTCAAATGCAAGCTTTAAAATTCATTAACTGTCATCACTGTTGTTGTTTCATAAGTTTATATTGAAAATTCAATTAAGTTACAATTATAATGGTTTTTACAATACAACACAAAACATTTATGATTGAATCATATTTTCGAAATGGTGTTCGAGAGAACGGTGAATGGATTTACAGTGCGGTGCCATGTTTCGGCAACAATTTCCAGATATTGCTGTCCTTGAAGGAGATTTTTACAGCGCACTTAGAAGATGTGTTGATGTATTCCGAGATACAGGGAGCATTGCTCATAGAGATAGAGCTGGAAGCCCAAGAGTTCTTACTCAAAATACAGTTGATGATGTTCGTCAACGTTTGAACGAGCAACCCAATACATCGCTACGTACACTTTCGCAAGAAACTGGTTTATCATTAGGAACTTGCCATACTATTGCCAAAAAAGATTTAATGCTGTTCCCATACAAAATTCTTGCTTTACATGAGTTGCTGCCAGCAGATCACAATAGGAAAATTTTGTATTGTCAGTGGTTGCAACAAAATTTAATGAACAACGACGAATTGCTCAATTTAACGTTTTTTTCTGAGAGGCCTGGTTCACCCTTTCGGAGTATATAAACTCACAAAATATGAGGTTATGGTGTGCTGCAAATCCGCATACTTTTCGCGAATCTCCCCTTCACCCGCTACAAGTTGGTGTTTGGATTGCTGTGTCTCGAAGACGTATTATCGGACCCATATTTTTCCACGAAACTGTTACTGCTCAGAGATACCGGAATATAGTACGTGAATTTATTAATCAGCTTCATGAGGATGAGCTCCAGCAAGGCTACTTCAAACAGGATTGCGCGACGGCCCACACCGCTCAAGAGACCCTCAATTACCTTCGTGAATTTTTTGACGATCGAATAATTAGTTTACGTTCAAATCCAGAATTTCCACCTAGATCGCCAGGCTTGACTATTTTAGATTACTTTATATTCCCTTATCTGAAAAATAATGTATACAAGACCCCTATTAACAATATCGAGGAACTGCAAAATAGAATTACGGAACAGTGTGCCAATATAACTCCTCAAATTCTTATATATGCTTTTATTAGTATTAAATGACGAGTAAATTTGTGTCTGCAGGAAAACGGTGGTCATTTTGAACATCTGCTTTAGTTTTTTATGTTTATTTTTGTGTACCTGTGAAATAAAAAAATTATAATTTCCAATTTTAATTATTAGCTACTAGTTATGATTTGTTTAATGGTGTAGTAATTTAATTGTTTCTGTTATCGTCTAAATTGAAATAATAAAACTCATTTCTTCAAAAATTGATTTATTTACATTTACCATGCAACTTAACCTAACATAACACTGCCGGTTAGGTACTGGCGCTTGCGCTAGATGGCGCTAGAAAGGCTGTGCCTAAACATCAACTGGTATATAAACATTGCATTATAGACATTATTTTATTATTCCATGGCCAACCGTTATGTAATTACTTTTTGAACTCACGGTATTAACAATATATTTAGGAAAAATTTGCAACACTCAGTGATTATGATGCACGACACCGAGTGATAAGTAAAAGATGTGAGGGAAAGAAAGTCACCAGCTGGTAGGAAAACCGCGTCGTAATCCCACCCAATCAAAACCAAACCAATATTAAGAACACAATTCGATTTAAAAGATTTATCATTTTGTTCTGATATTAGTCTATCTAATAAGTTAACCCTGTAGTACAACTATTAAATGAACTATAATATAGTATATTATATACCTAGGTTGAGAAGTGAGCTATTATTTACCGAGAAATTTTATATCCTGAGGCGCGTAGCGCCGAAGGATATAATTTTCGAGGTAAATAATTGCCTTCTCAACCGAAGTATATATAGTATTTTTTTTACTACTAATAGCCGAACTAA
>JABXWE010000959.1:0-20630 GCA_014611495.1 Limonius californicus
ATTCTTCTCGACAGGTTCCTAAAAATATATTTAAGATTTACTTTTCCAGTTCAAGCAAAGTGTGTTTTAAGGAGGTGAAATATCCGTGGAAGTGATTTTAATAATTTTTCCGGGTAGAGTCCGAATAATAGTCCATGTATAAATTATTACATTTTGGGTGTTTGATAGTGGTTTTTAAAATATATACCGAAAACAAATGTGTTTAATATTCAAATTCTTAATCATTTATATTTGATCAATCTGTCCACCCCATTTTCTATACAGGACATTGTATAAAAATGCAAATATTGAAAATTGTTAATGGAAATCGTTTGAACTAAACAATTAATTGTTATGTTATTGAGAGCATTAAAATTTTTAAAAAAGGCGGAAATCGTTTATACGATATTGACACAGTGGGTAACACGGATTATGAGGGATATATTGCATATAATCTTTCATTGTATTTTGACGCAATTCTATTTGCATTTGCCGTTGAGAAAGAAAAACTACTTGTTTTGTGGACTGTAATTCATTGTTAAGTTTAACAATCAGTAATACTCATTCCAGACAGTTCTTAACCAACTCAACTTACGTATCAAAAAGTCTCATCCAAACAACAACCCTCTAGCACTAGTCCCTCTGGTGGCCAGCGCCATCATTTTCTATTGGTGCGCCGAAAGCGCACGAAACTCGAACACAAATCCAACCGGGCCTTAACATACCGGCCGCCTTGAAATGTGTTAGTATAGCAATTTCGAAATAACTACATTAGTTTAACAAAATAACTAGGGTAGTTTAAATGTTATACAACTAGCAACTAATAACATATTGAATAACAAAAAAAAAACAAAAGGAACTTTATCATAAACATTGCAATTAACATTCTCGAACACTACCGGGCAATAACTACTGTTTATGTGCCAACTTGTGGTCCTGGTTCACAGGGTAAAACACAAATCTTTGTCACAGCTCTTTTGGTAGCACTATTATCTTTTAGTTTCACTGACACCACTCTGACGATACCATCATCCTAGATGCAATTCGCTGATCCTGCCGAGACGCCATTGAAGTGGTGGCACATTAGGCACATAGGCCAGAACCTCTCCCTAATTGATGATAATAGCATTGTAGGTCCACAGTGGATGACACGAAACTTGTACAAGGTCAAAACTGAATTTGTCAAAAATATACATATGCAAACCAAAATGCTGTATTGAAAATTTGAATGCCAAACAACCAGGCGTAAGAAATCGCACGTTACAGATTCCCCCCCACCAAACTTTGCGACGACCAACACTACGGTCCGGAGAAATTGTACGATAATAAGTATAAAGAACAAGGTGTGATACAGTCATCGTAATTTTGAACAACTCACGATGCGAAAAACTATCTAGCCTGTGAAAAGGTGAAAAACGATAAGGTGTCTCCTTCCTCAAATTCAACAAACATCCGATGTCCAACCCACAGAATGAAGATAAAACCACAACCCAACCTCACATAAAACACAACTATCTGGATGGCAGGCAGAAATTCATCCCAAAACCAGGGGCAAAGTGACACCACCAAAGGGATCGAGACAGTCCCTCAATGCTGGATGGAATAGCTGCGCCGCTGAACTGCTCGTCAACCTATCGTAGCGTACTTCCACTACTGGAAATGTTCAGAACTCCCCCCTCTAGTACCATCCAAATACCCAACCCCTAGACAAGTACATCCTTTCGGTAAAAACCCCCCGAGGTGAAAGGGAACTCCAGGATATAGGACCGTCAGACTAAAAACCAACATACTTTCCCCCAACCCAGTTAAATCTCCCAACGAAACCAACGTAAAATCGGAGAAGTCCTTGCTTCTTTTGCTAAACCTGGAGAGAAGTGTAGAACTCCAGAAAGAGAGCCATAGACGACTAGAAGGCGATACACAAGAAAATTTCTTCCACCCCTTTTATTCATTCCGTCACAAAGACCACCGAAGAACTCGAAAGTAAACCGGGAAAATCCGTACGACTTCATCTCTCACTCACACCAGACTAAAGATCCATAATCATACCAACGGAGAAAAGAAGAAAGATCAGAGAATCAAAGAAAAGAACAGAAAGAAAAATCACGAAGGAAAAGCACTAGAGCTGGCGCCATCAAAGGAATGAACCACCGCTCAATATCCGATATAAGATCTTAATTAGGGACTTTCCAATAAAGTTTTCTACTAAAGACGTAAATTTCACCAACATGAACCTCAGCGTCTACTTCTAACATTTTAACGAGGAGCAGCACAGTAAATACCATTCAAATACTCTATTTCCAACAATCTCAATTTTAACCACATTCACAAAAACCAACAACTACCTGCAACATCAATAGACGATCAAAGAAAGAAATGTTTACCAAGGGACTAGGTATATACCCCTAATAGTGACCTAACCTACAATGCCCAACCAACCACCCTAATCATAAATAAGGACCATAAGAAAACAGCTGGAACAAAGAATAAAAATTTCCTTCTAGTGACCATCCCTGCAATGCCCAACCAACCACCCGAAAAATTTTCTAATCGCCGTCCGAAGAAGGTTCGCGATGTAGCTTAAGATCTTTAGCGTGCCAAGTTCCCTTAAAACGACCATCAGTATTTATCAATTCAAAGGTCCACGGAGAAAGTCTTCGATGTATCTTGAAGGGACTTACATATTTTGGAGCAAGTTTGGCCGAATAATACTTTGAAGCGTCGGATAAAACCTTATTTCTTCATCAATTGGCCGGGAAAATAATCAACATGAAGTCTATGTAAATTATAAGCATTTCGACTCTTCTTATAAGCTTTTAGCAACCTATTATGTATGTTTTCGTATAACTTTTTGAATTCCTGGGAACGAATTTGAATCTTAGTTATGTCACGTATAATTTCGACATCTTCTTCATTACTCTTCTTGGTATTATCTGTACGGTACTCTCCTCCATCTAATATTATTTCTCTACCAAAATTAATGAAGAACGGAGTCATACCCGTAGATTCATGTTTTGAAGTACGTAATGCACATGCAACTTTCGCAAGATACATATCCCAATCTCTCTGATTGTCGCTAATATACGAAGAAATCGCAGTCTTCAACACTCTATTTACCGTCTCTGTAGGATTTGCTTGTGGATGATATAACGCTATATATTTAATTTCCACTCCATAACTATCAGTTAGTTTCCTGAACTCTTTGCTGCGAAACTGAACTCCATTATCTACAATAATGTACTTAGGTGCTCCAAATAATAAGAATACATTTTCTTCTAAGTTTCTAACAATGGATGGAGTTGTAGCAGAATGTAACGGAAAAACTAAAGGCAACTTACTGAAGTAATCAGCAACAACTAATATATAAGTATATCCGCGTTTCGAACGTGGCAACGGACCTATTAAATCGGTTAAAATTAACTCCCACGGTTTCGTAATTTGGGATCTACCCAGCATAGGTCCTACAGGTTTCTGTTGTTCGACTTTATGACTTAAACATACCTTACAAGATCTAATATAACGAACTATACTACAACGTAACTTAGGCCAATAATATTTTTCTGAAATACGTGCAACAGTTTTAGTGACACCTAAATGAGCAGCAGTAGGAACATCATGGTATAAACGGATTATCTCGTTCCGTTCACTCGAAGGTACAACAAGTTTCCAACTTTCCCTATTATCATTCAAACCAGGGTAACAATTCCTCACACGTTTGTATAACTTACTTCCTTCCACTCTCCAATCAGTATACCTATTCGGATTCTCACGAACCAATCTACACCAATTTGAATGCCATCTATCTTGGCTAGAACCACCCACATCAACTACATCCAAAACAGGTACAGACCTAGAAAGAGCGTCCGGTACAACATTATCTTCCGGTGAACTACATCAAAACTATATTGTTGTAACCTTACAGCCCAACGAGTTAATCTGCCACTAGGATTTTTCAAATTATTTAACCACACTAGAGAGTAATGATTAGTTATCACTTTAAAATGGGAACCTTCAACGTATGGTCTAAACTTTTCTACGGTCCACAAAACTGCTAAACATTCCAATTCGGTTGTCGTATAATGACGTTCTGCTTTAAGAAGAGACTTACTAATGTAGCTAATAACCCGATCTCCCTCAGGATATTCTTGACTGAGTACAGCACCTAATCCAAAATTTGAAGCATCAGTCTGTATCACAAAAGGTTTCGAAAAATCAGGACAAGTCAACACTGGGGCAGAAACTAAGAATTCTTTAATAGTATTTAAGGCAACTGCACACTCATTGGACCACACGAACTTGACCTTCTTCCGAAGAAGATTAGCTAATGGAGAAGTAACGGTTGAAAAATTTGGTACAAATCTACGGTACCACGACGCCATTCCTAAAATTCTACGAACCTCGGACGCATTACAAGGAGTAGGAATATTCAAAATTGCTGCCACTTTGTCTGGATCCACGTGTAAACCATCTTTACCTACAATATATCCTAGGTATATAAGTTCAGGTTGAACAAATCTACATTTTTCTCGACTAAGAGAAAGGCCAGCAGCCTTAATTCTATCAAAAACTGCCTTCAAAACCTCTAAATGTTTCTCAAAACTGTTAGTCACAATTATCACGTCATCTAAGTATGCGAAAACCCGAGGATGTAATTCGGGACCTAAGACTTGATCAATAAATCTCTGCCACGTTGAGGGAGCATTGTGAAGGCCAAATGGAGGACGATTGAACTGATAAAGACCCCTATTGGGAACTATAAAGGCAGTATACCTCTTCGAATCTTCCGCCATGGGAATTTGCCAATAACCGGACTTAATATCAAGAGAAGACATGAAACGAGCGTCACGAAGTTTATCTAGTATATCAGACACGTAGGGTAAAGGATAAGCATCTCTCTCAGTCACACTATTCAGCTTCCGATAAGCTACACAGAAACGATAAGTACCATTCGGTTTCTTAACCAACACAATAGGTGAAGCCCAAGGAGAATTTGAAGGTTCAACAATACCATCCCTTATCATACTGTCTAACTCTGCATTGATTTGTTTCTGAAGAACAGGAGAAACAGGATAATACCTCTGTTTAATCGGTTCAGCTGAAATCTTAATTTTGTGTTCTACAACTGTGGTACAACCAATCCCTTCACTCATAGACATAAACGTAGAATCTAACAACTTGGTGAGAGCTAACGATTGTTCTGAATCTAAATCATCATGCGAAACTATGGCGTCAATAAAAACGTCTGAAGAACTACTAAAGTGCCATTCACGATGTCTAAAATTGGGAACAATTTCCATTCGTGTCCAAAAATCTACCTAGTATTAGGGTATGTGGAAGGGAAGGCAAAACTAACAATTCAAAAATCTTAACTTTCCCCCGTAAACTAATTGGAATTAACAACATGCCTTTCACTTCACATTTTCCCCCATTGGCAACCGTACACACGTTCACAGGTGATTTAGTTAAGGGTAGACCTAACCCCTTCAACATCTCCCAACTCTAGTTACCTAGAATCGTCTGATTAGCGCCAGAGTCCAACAAACCTAACATTACTTTAGCAAAAATATTATCTTCTAGATACGATCGTTCATCGTCCTGCAATTGCGAAAATAGAAAATCAAGCATAACTTCAGAATGGTCGATCAAGGTTTTTTTAATAGTAGAGAGGTCCGAGACTTGATCGCTCATCGACCTCTTCTGGCGTTTCCCGAGTGATTACAATTTTGACAGGTCCTCACCGTCACTCCCATCTTCCCACATCTGAAACATTTTTTCGACAACGGTCGTGGACATTTAGCTGCTACATGACCCCCTTGTTCGCAATTCCAACACTTAAGATTACTGGGAACGGCTACTTCTCTGCGGTTTGAAATTGAAGATACAGGATCGGAATAAATATAAGCTAGATCTGGTTCTAACGTCTTCCCTACCACTCTTCTTGGCGGAGGTACAAATTCTTCTAGCGAAGTCCTACGAGCTTCCGTTTGACGACCTAATCAGAGTAACTCGGCAATTGAATTTATTGTTACTAGGCTGAGTTTGTCGTAATAAAACGGAGCTATGTTCTTCATTAAAATTTTCAACTTGAAACCCTCCGGTACGGAAAAGTTCAGTCTATGGAATAGACTTTGAATAATTGCCACATACACCCCTATTGATTCGCTAGGCCCCTGCGTACGACGTTTAATCTCGTCTAATAACTTTTCGTCATAGTCAGCTGGTTGAAACTCCATCCCAATTGTTCATCAAGTCGCGGTAGGCTCCATGCCATATCAATGCTTCTCCTGAAAATAAATCTAATGCTGAATCAAACAGGATTTCGAGGGAAATGTTTCGAGCTGTCCTAAGTTCTTCTACTCGTTCGACGAATGAATTTACAGACATCTCACCTTTCTCCCCAGAAAACTTTAAACCCCAATTACGTACAGATACCGGTTTAATTCCCCAACCGAATAACCAACTGAACCAACTGAATACTCAGGACGAAATGTTCTAACAGGAGTTGAAGTTCGTTGCTGTTGAGAATCTTCGGAATTTCCTGCATTTCTCGACAAGGCCATCAAACTAGTCTCAAAATTTTGAAGTTTCTGGTCCAATTTGCTTCTTAACTTTTCTAAGGTTTCTAGCATATCTTGTTTGCTCTTCTCTTCTTCTAATCCACTAGACAACATTCTCTTCACTCGGCCTTCATAATGAATCATCTTGCTAGTGATTTTCTTATAACCACCACCATGGATAGAATCCTCAAATTCTTCCACCAATTCTTCTAAATTTTTCAGACCCGGTAGTATGACAGTGCTATCTTCCTCAAAAGAAAAAGGATGAACTGGGAGCTCAAAATGTTTATCTAATTTTTCCTTCCTGTAAGCGACCCTTACTAATTTTCTCAAGGTATCTATGGATCCTTCGGCCTTGACCCCTCGGATGGCTATTTGGTAGGAAAGTTCAACGTTATTTAACCTATCGATGTCCATAGCGACAAAAAAATTCCACAAAAAAAAATTTAAAAAAAAATAATTATGTCAGGGCCCCAAAACGTTGGGCGCTAAAATTTGTAACGCCTAGTCGAATCGACGGCGACAATTCTAATATCCTAAATAGAAGCAATACAACCGAACCTACTATTTGTGATGCAAGGTCCAAGTATCAAGGACAAGGGTCGACCAGCTACACTCGAAGAAGGGGGGGTTTGATAAGCCTAGGCGCCACCTGTTTAAAATATCCTTCGTCCTTGAAATTAACACGAGGTAAACAGGAACCTTCCTGGAGGTCGGACTTACCTTGCTTTGGTAATTGCTCAATTTGTTCCAAAAATAAATTATGATAACCCAAGACACAATAAAACACAGCAATAAATTACCAAAATTCAATTTATATAAAGACTCACCCTTAAATCTTCGTAACACAACCAATTGGAATTAAAATATGTATTCAATAATGATATTTTTCTATGTATATAACAGTATTTATACAATCATGGCTAACAGTACCGGTAAACAATTAATAAACCAAAATTCTTAATATTTCGGGAACGCAATAGTGCGGAAAGATTATCAGACTGAAAATCACGACAAAACCCGCTAAGTATTTCTAGATTCTTCGAGGCCTCGCGAATTAAATACCCAGATAAATAATTACCTAAATAATGGTAATGGTGTCGGCTATCTATTAATCAAAATTAAACTTCCGCACTATTCCCCCTTTCTAACTCTATTTCGAACAGTAAAAGCAAATATAATTATACTGTTGACCATTTAACAAATTAATTCCAAATTCAACAAAAATTATTACCAATTTATACAAAATACAAAATCAATGAAGGTTAAACATTCACTAATTAAGAGTACTTAGTCTTATTATAAATTAAAGTGTACAATTATAAGTTTTATTAAGATTATTTGCTGTTAAACTAAAATTTTTCCAGAACCCCTCGTATCCTCGGAATTATATTTGAAAATTGAATGTTAAAAATGGATTAACACACCTGGAATTTCGTATCTCGATTTACACCTGTTGTACTCGTTCGCTGTACTGCAGATAATTCCGCTTGTCTCGAACCCACAGGATCTCTTCGATGTTTCCCAATTGACCGTTAAATTCCTTAATTCTAGCTCCAGGCAATTCCGCCAAAAGATGACACTTAGGCCAATATCTTAATCTTATAATGGCATTGAATATGTATGTTAACATCACTAACCCTTTTTTATGTTCTTCCAGCATTTTTGAAGTTATCATGTCAACTCCTGGTGTTTTCCGATTGTTTAGAAGAGAAATTTTCCCTTTGATTTCGTTGAGGTTTACCAATTTGATACTTGTCATTTGCTCCATATCTGCATTACTGTTGTCGTGAACAACGTGTGTATTTTGTTGTGGGTTATCGTTGAAGGAAGTGAATACTTTGGTTAGATGTTGGGCAAATAGGTCCGCCTTTTCTCGACTACTTGTAGCTCATGTGGATGTATTTACTTCTATTCGTAATGGAGGAGAAACTGTTACAGATTTACGAAGTGCTTTGATTAGTCGCCAAATGGAGTTGTCGTAGCGGCTAAGGGTTGTAATGTGTTGTGAAAAATTGCTGTCCCTGATTTCTTTTAGTTTTGATTTCAGTATGTTGCTTATCCGATTAGAGGTTGTTTTATCACTTGGGATGTGTGATCGGTGCCACTTCGCTCTTTGTCTTCTTTTTTCTGCTATAAGTGTCTTTACTTCTACCGAAATGTTGAATTTTTGTGCATGAGATTCTAAGTGGGGTGTAGCTTGTTTGGCAGCCTCTTACATAATTTTATTTTAATTATTGTGTTTGTTGCTTTGTCTACTTCTTCGATAGTTTTGAGACTAATATTAAGGTTTACATTATTATTCATTTCAGTTCCGAATAGTTCCCAGTTGGTTTTTGAGTTGGGCAGTTTGGGTGGCTTCTTGAACTTTATCACAGATGTGCTGATAGTTGCAATAACCGGCGAGTGATCCGACGACAAGTCAGAGATGGGGACTACTCTATATCAGTGTAGGTTGACTTTATGCCATGAACCACAAAGAAATCCAATAGATCAGGAAGTTTGTTGGAGTCACTCGGCCAATAAGTCGGAGTACCTGTTGATAAATAATAGTAGTTCCTTTCGTGCAGAAGGTTTGATAGTTCTCTGCCTTTGGTTGTGATGATTCTAGAGCCCCACAGTGTTTGTTTACTGTTGTAGTCCCCCCCTGCTATAAATTTTGGTCCAAGTGTTTAGAAGAAATCTTGAAAGTCTTCTTTTTTTAAGTTGTGCCGAGGTGGACAATACACTACAGATACTGTTAGTTTATATGGCATTGTTTCAACCCTCAGATGGCCAAGCGGGCTTTTTTGAAGACCCCACGTTGCATATTTGTCACACAACTTCTTTAAAAAACCTTGTTGTGCCATGTTTATTTTTTTAGCTTAATTTTTCGTATTATTTATGAGTTGCAATTACTGGCAGCACAAAATTTCTAGGCAATTTGATAAAAAAACAGGTTTTCTTGGTTGACTGATCTAGAACTTGAACAGTTGCTCAATGAAAGTGATGATGATCTCATAGGTAACGAAATTGTGTCTGAGGATGAAGACGTAATAATAGAAACTATACTTGTCCCGATCATTCCAAAAAGCAAAATGTAGCAGTTTGTGTAGATTGTATGTAAAAGCAAATAAGAGATGCACTACGCTTCTATAATGTGGATGTAGTATTTTTAGAATTTAGAGTTAATAATGTTATATTGTAAGTTAAAAAATTCCTTATAAACTTCGGTTACCGATTATTGTATATTATTGTTCTAACTTAAACAACAGTTTACTTTCAAACTTAGCACAGAGGTGCAAAATCGCATGGGGTCTTCAAAAGCAGTGGCGGCTCGTGAGTTAAGAAAGAGCGTGGGCACAAGAAAAAACTTACCTATTTTTTGAACATAAAATCCATTCTCCTATTTTTCATGCTGGAAAAGACGTCTATGACTTTGTTGTCAAAATCCGGGATAGACTGGACGAATTTCTTTTCTATTGATAGGACCGCCAATGCGTTCAGTCGATCTTTTTGCACACAGTTAACTTCCATCATTGAAAAAACGTCACTTTCGTCTTTGAATTCAAACGCGCGATTGCGCGAAAACAGCGCTCCAAAGTCCAAATTCAAACGTTGACTGCAAATAGGGAACGCTTCGCTCGGCGCCCAATTCGCCTGGTATATCGCGTATAGCGAAGATAACCGATAGCCAACCGAATCACTTCTACATGGGGAACAAATCAGAGCGTTCCCCGGAAAATAGTTTTGAGGCTGTTAGCCGCGCCTGTGGTGCGGAAGGAAAATTTGATACCATCGTTAAAATAATGAAATTAAAATAATGCACTGAATTACATGCGAATTTCTTTCTGTGTTTATCTTGGTGGTTGGGTGGGCACATGCCCTTGTGCCCTTTAGTACAAGCCGCCACTGTTCAAAAGACCCCGCTTGGCCAGTAACGTCAGTAAAAAAGCTTGGCCATCCGAGGGTTAACTTTAACTCAGGTAGCTTGGAGATGGTTTTTTTTCATACATTGGTAAAGCGTAGTGGTTGATCGTTGTTTTTATTAATGCAGCTGTTCCGGCGTGAGCAGTGTTACCTGGATGATTAGTATGGTACAAAGTATAGTAGGGTATTTTAAAGTATGGCCTATTTGTAAAGTGCGTTTCGCTAATTAATAAAATATCTATTAGGTTTTGATGGACAAATAAGTTTATTTCATCTTTATGTTGAAGCATTCCGTTGGCGTTCCATTGTGTTATCCTGAGAAACTTAGCCATTACTTCAGTTTGGCTATTAACATGGTTAGCATGTTTAGGACCATGCTGTTTTGTTGAATAATCTGGTTAAACATGCCTTTAAACTCCTCAAGGAAGTTACTTAACACGTTACTGATGCTTTCTTCATTTTTTGTTCGCTGGTTTTCATAGCTTTTTACTGTATTTGCATGTGTATAAGAGGGATGTGCAGTCACTGTTTGATTTGGCTGAATAATGTTCTGTGTTCGTTGTATTATTTGCGGTTGTTGCATGTTTGTTTTAATTCTGATATTTTTATGAACATTGAGGTAATACTCTCATCCTTTGTAGTTAGCAGGGTGTGGGCCTCCACATAAGGCACATGTTGCTAGCGTTTCTTTGTTTTTCTTACAGTCTTTGGTGTCGTGTGATCTTCCACGTTTTACACACAGATAAGGTAGGTTACAATAAGATTTTGTGTGACCATACATTTGGCATCGCATGCACTGAGCAATACTGTTGTCTCTTCTAGGTGGCTCTATCTCTACGATTCTGTTTTGCAGACCTTTTATTTGGTACACTTCCTTGTTGTTGTTTGCCGGCTCCAAGTGCACGAAGAACATGTTTAATGGTAGCTTGGTTTTTCTATTTCTTATGTTGATTATGCTTGATGATTCGTAGTTTGCAATTCGTTTTTGATGTCATTTGCGTTTATGCTGTGGTGTAGGTGTTTGATGACTATTCTATAGGCTCTTTCCTCTTTGAGTTGATAGGTGTGGTGTATAATTTTGTTCTCTCTCATAAATTTTGCAAGAGTTCTGTAAGCCTCTGGAGTAGTGGTGTTTATCCTTTCGAAACAAGTGCATACATGCAGCTATCAAAGGTAAACCAACAAAACGCCGACCACCGGGAAGAACTCTGAAGAGAGAAAAGATAATTGGCGGTCCATATCTTAGGAGAACTGAAAGCTTACATCTAAGGAAAACGAAACGGACCATAGGATCTAATTAAAGAAAAAGAAGAAGAAAAGATTGCGGGACGAACGAAATTTCACCCGCACCGAACCGCTTAGCATAACGGCGTAGTGTAATGCCGCTTTGTAAATATTCTTTGATGTTTCGTCTAAAATATCGACAAACTGTGGCATGCAGAGCGTTGCGAATCGTATACTTTTTACTCGCTTTGGGCAGCACCGTCTACACTGAAACGCTACTCGGTTTCGGTACGGGGTTCTGGTGCAAAGTGTGGGAGGCATTAGGTTTAACAGTGTAGGTACCATACGTGCGCGAGACAATTTACAGGTAGCTTCATATCTTTGCACGATTTAAAAGACCAGATCTACAAAAATATGATTAAGGTTAAGTGTATTAACACGTGTTATTCTAATTGTTGTAAATTCGAGTTAAAGTTGGGAACTAGAACGATTATAAGTAGTTACATAGAGTATCATCACAGTTATAGAATTTTTCCATGACTGGTGGTTTTGCGTCGTTTAAGCAATAGGAATTTGTGGGGATTTCTACTATTCTCGCAATTGTGACTGAATGGAGTAATTAATTTGCCCATATAATTTTTACCACCGGAGGAGCTCACTGATCTGAAGCTTGATAACTAATCTTGGGCAGATGTGAAACCACTATCTGGTGTTTTTAGAACAGAAAACTGTCGTTATGCTACACTTTTCAAAAATATAATCTTACCAGCAGTGCCTTTACTGTAAAGTAAAAGGCTCAACTTTTAATAGATTCTGACTGCTGGGATTTGCAACCCTGCGAATTACTTTATACATTTCTGTCTAACCGTTACATTGCAACAATATCAACAGATGTTTTTTTGCGTCTTGTGCATGTTCACTTTTTAAAATTCGGACTACTCTGGTTTCTAGAATTTTAAGCGCAATGGTCTTCTGTGTGCGTTTTCTTTCTGTATAGAGGAAGCTTTCGCCAAGCTGCCGTTGGTTTTTTTTGTAACTTAGACGTCTAAGAACAAAATGGTTAAGTACCTACGAACGTCCATGTATTGGATTTTATTGTGAACTGAATCATCGGTGTGCTAGAAAGTTGCTTAAATCTGTATTATTAAAAGGGCGTACTTTTATGAATCCTCTGACAATTGTGGTTGTGTTTACTGTATCTACAAAATTGTTTTCTGATATTATCGCAAACGATCCAAACCACCAAACCAATATTAATGGACGAAATATTAATCGAACTAGGGATAGCACCAAGTGACTAACATTAGCAGAGAATTCTGTTTTTGCCCTCTAAATAAGTCATAGTATGTATGGGAGCCACGAGTACCGCCATAAATGACTTAATACCAAAAAAGGTTACAGGGTGATAATCTAATATTACCTGAAACTGTTGCTGGCAATTCAGCCAACTTTGTTATTAATGATTTGTAACTCTTCTCGAACACTATAAATTACTTCCTTTACAGAATACTAAAGCAGGTATTATTTCTGTTGGCACACTGATACTGGTTAGCACTATTATATTGTCTTTGGTAGACCATGATATTATTCGTGAATAGAGTTTCCTCTTTGCCCCAAAAATATTCAGGGGTCCGTATATAGCCTAGAATTTAAATCCTCCAAAGTATTTTTTACAACTTGAAAATATTTACAAACAGGAGAGAGGTTTATTCTTTGAGGCTCTCGCGGGTTCTCGAACGGTTAATATTACAATTTACTTTCGACTTAGGTCGCGTCGTCATTTGGGAACTACACCCAACATTATCAGATAAGCACCGACCTGTAGCCTGTCTGCCTTTACAAGCATTTGCTCTAATAGTTTGAGCAATATTTGTTCGTAGGCCCTGCCTGCCTAAACAGCGCCGTGTGCTTAGATTATTTAAACCTTGGGGCGGACAAGGATTTGATCTTGATGTATTTTGTTTGCCAGGACAATAATACTTAAAAGGCTTATGCCTGTTAGCTGTTTGTGAACCCATACAAACTAACGTTTCGCAACACATTGCATCTTGCAGAGTGAATACAACACCGGTAACAGTAGGAACAGGTAAGGAAGGCGATTTGATATTTCCGTGTGGCATTAATTATTTTTGAGTTCTCATAGAAAGTGCATGTGTTCTTGAATTATTTTAGAAGTCTTTTTAAGGCTGGGGAAGTTTTCCCGATTTACTGTTCAAGGCACAATTGTGGAATTTTATATATCGATAGAAGTGATATGTATTCCAGGGAGTTATCCCGATTTTTGTGCAAATCTTTTTGAGAAAGTTTTTGTCGCCAGTTTTACATCTTTTGGTAAGCATGGAAAATCCAAATCTAATTGTTCTATTTCTAAGTCATTTGAATTTATTTAGGCGAATACGATACGGCCGAAATTATCTATCGTCAATTTAAAATGAAGGAGACCCTGGAGATATTTATTTCGACGCGATTGGAGTTATCTGGTTATCAGTTATCTAGTTATCAGGTGCGTCCGTTCCGATTACATTTAATTAATTTAGGTGTTTTTAGTCTGGGTATTTGGTTCGCGAGGCCCGAGAAACTTTGAATACTTGGTGGGTTTGGAAGTAATGCTTTCGTATTTAATAGTAATTTCGCATTATTGCGTTCCCTACTTTGGTTTAATTTAATGTTCGAGTAAATTATTTGCCGTATTGTGTACTGTTACCTATCAAGATTTTTTTATTTTATTTATTTATAGATATTTGTGTAAATCTCATGCTGCATTGTGCTCGGCGTATTTATTATAATTTTCATAAATTAAAATTTGGTAACTTGATGTTGTCGTATTTTATTGTGTATTATAATATAGATTTCTTTTGCATCAAATTGAGAATTGTCGAAGGAAGGTAGGTTCGAACTCCAGGAAGGTTCCTGTTTTACATTATGTTATCTTCAAGGGCGAAGGATACTGTCGCCTAGGCTTACCTATCCTCTCTTCTTCGACTGTAGATGGTAGAACTTTGTGCTTGATGCCTGGACCTTGCAACGTGGATTTTAGTTCGTTGTATTGCTCTTCGCATTTATTTTTCCCATTGTTTTATTTATAGGCGATACAAACACTACAGTAACGGAAAGACCATGTCCGTGTTTGAATGAAATAACCAATAATTTCTTGGACAATTAGCTTTCTAAAGTGCATTCAGAATTTTATAGTATTGAGTTCCTTTATATTATCCAGTAGGTCCTTCATCACTAGTACAGCCATAACTCCATGTTTCTAGGAATTTTATACAATCTGTCACTATTTTCTAAATTTATAATCCTTTGTGTACTTCTTGCTTTCTTAATTTTTACGGTTTAGGGATTCATTACGATAACTTCATAAACAATTGCACCTGACATTTATATTTCATGTTGTCACAGTAGCACACAGTGACGTTTCTGGAAAATTTGCCAAAATGTATCTAAATTATTGTGAAATACAAACATACTATGACACCAAGAGTTGGTAGCCCAAAACCTAGGAAAAAGAAAAAGAAACAGACAAAGAGGAAAAGGTAAATTTCCGGATGTTTTCTTGAAAAAATACTGTTTTAATTTATTGCAATGGTAAATTATAATTGGGGTAGAAATTTTTTTATCCTAGGGCTTCTCAAAATCACATCCATTTGCCATACTGACGCATCAATAAATTAATTCAAAAGCTTCTGTTGTATAGTAATTACATTTTTTTTTTCATTTTCATGATCATCATTTAGGAGGAAACCCACTTCAAACAAAACGAAACATGCCAAACGAGGACGAGCCCGTATCATGAAGAAGCGGAAGAGTAATAAGAAGTCAAAGAGCAGAATGGTTCATAAAACCAAAAAACTAAACCAGCTAACTATTGTGCAGCTAAAAAAATTCTTTACACGAAATAGTCGCGTTAGTTGTGCAGGGTGTTCTTGCAAAAAGGATTATATAAACCTTGCTATAAAATTGTGGAGGCAGATGTTAACTTCATCAAGTCAACGTATGTCAGCAAAAGTATTAATATTCTATAAATTGTTCTAATTTTCAGAAAAAGCTAAATTTTTGGAGTATAACTTCAAATTAGCTCTACTAATTACTTTAATATTGTTAATACCAAAATATAAAACAGACTGCAGTGCTCATTGAGATTTGAGGGCCACTAAGTTTGGTTTTATTTCTATAGTTGTCAGAAGTTTTCGCCGGTAATTTAAGCCAGATACAGTTATAAAAGCATTAGTAAATAATTATAATAATTATATTTATAAATTAGCAATAAAGTACACCCCTGGAACTGCATTAGCAATGTCCGGATGCATAACAACAATTGACTAATGAAGTGATAAACAGCAAAAAATAAAAAGCAAAGTTTTGATTAATTCAGTAAATGTTGAAAATTACCTCCATCCACTTCCATACATTTTCCAATTTGTTTTAAGAAGTTTCGGACTCAAGCAAACGTTTGAAATGTAATTAATCTATTCGCCCCGACTATTATACAGGATGACTAAAAATACGTTCGAATATTTTACTCACTTGTCAAGTGTTTAACAGTGTTATTGAATCATGTAGGTCAATCACCCCACACATGCTAACTCGTGTTAGAAATTCTCTTCTGCGGCGGATTGACTTATGTGAACAGCAAGGTGGACGGCAGTTTGAACATTTATTACATTATTAATTAGTGTTTTTCTTCCTGTTTTTTATTTAATTTATTTTTCTTGTTGATTTTTATTCTTATGTCAATATACTTTTATGCTATCTTCGCTTTCTCTGTCTTTGTTTTGTTCAAATTATTTCTAAGAAATAAATATCGTAAATGTACCTCTTTGCCGGCCTTGGCGGTCTAGTGGTTAGTGCATTTGCCTTTAGTTCCGAGGGACGCGGGATCGAGGCTGGCTGAGGTCGGCGAGATTTTGCTAGCGGGGAAAAATATGAAAATGCGCCTTCTGTCGGATAAGAAGTAAAGCCGTAGGTCCCGTGCCACTGTGATGTGTGACACGCTAAAAATCACTTCTGGAGTTGAAATTACCCCAGATAGGCAAAATTCTCAGTTAGGGTGTACAATGGGCCAAACGTCGCCTAAGTGCATAGAGATGCTTGGAAAACCGCGTCCTCGATCTCGCTCTTTCAAATTATCATGAAATGTAACAGTTTTTTTCTACAATTTTATGAGCATTGAACCGTTGGACAACATTTTACCGAAAGAATTTTCTTGGTAATTGTTTTTATTGCGGTAGTTTTAGATCTGTTGGATGCAAACCGCAATTCATGTGTTGAATATACAAATCTTCGTTATCATGCAAATAGTATTCTAAAGTATAATGTTATGTTAATTTAAAAAATCCAAATTAAGTACGAGAAAGTTGAACCAAATTGTTTTATACCTGTTTTGAGAGCCACAACATACTTATGCCAAAATTAATCTTTTCTAGATGTTATTGGTATATGTGAAGACTGCCTGGAGGTTAAAAGGATGTGCATCTTTCTTGATTGTTGGCATATGTTCACTTGCATAGAATGTGCCGAAGAATTTGAAAGGTGTCCATTTTGTAGAGCACCCATAAGTGATATTTTAGAAGTATTTGTACCTTAATTAGTGCATCCCTGTATGTATTTAATGTAATAAAGCCCTACCTTTGTAACGTTCGTTTAAGCTTCCCGCGCGCTTCGATTTTTAAATCCTGCCTTATGCGAAAATAGCGCAGGTCTATTTTTCGGAACTATCGGCCCGCACGGGGATAATGGCAGTTTAGTCTAGGTTTAATTATCGTTTTATAGTCATCGACGACGTGTTCGGTCGGATTTTGTGTGTGCACCAGAATCAACGCTACAGTATGGATTGCCGTGTGGTTTCCTTTTTCATTTTTACGAATAAAGTTGGCTGCCACCTGTTTCTCTTCAAACGTACAAGAAGCTTCCATTCCCAGTACTCACCTTATGATGTTAGCGGTATCGTCAACGCTTATGTCGTCCGTGCTATCTAGTCTACCACTTTTCATATTTTTATCGTCTAGTCCTGCCCGTATGCTTTTTCGTCGTTTCAAGTCTACATCTTGTACGAAGCTTCGACTTGTCCATCGACCTTTTATTTTCATTAAAATTATGGTTGCTCTCCCGCGCTTCTCATTCAGCACAAGTATAAATAAAGGCTTTCTGCACCGCGAAGATATCATTTGAACAGAGCGCGCAAACACTAATATGTCGGAACTAGCGACGTCAGCCTAGCTATCCTTTCTCTTCGGCGAGCTATCATTGTCTTTGGGGACATCGAATCGCGAACAGGTACATCTGCCTCAAAGCTTCCTCTGACTCGGGCGTTGATCTGCTAGGATTACCTGTATAATTTTCTCAGTGTAGATTATAAATGGCGACTTTTGTTTTTGTTTTTACTAAGGGTTAGGATTTTTTAACAATTAATTAAGTAAGATACGGTTGCCGTTTGTTAAAACCAATTAACGGACTCGGTGTTACAGGCTAAATGAGCTTTTTTTGTCGACCCGCAACAGGAAAGAGGGAAAATTCCTTCGGCTTAACTCAGAGGAGTAGGGGTGGTTCACGAGAAACGCTTACGAGAAGGAAATCGAACGTAGTTGTGTACAGAGTATGTTAAAATTAGTGGGCGCCGCCTTCCAAATCACAGCTGATTGCAGGTTCTCGCGGGGCCGAGAAGCCAGCAGCGTATGAGAATCGGACTCACCTTTATTGTGCCTCCTCCTTTATATAAAGCTTACATGCGCACAATAAAATACACCAGCATAAAAGATCGTACTACGGTTTAAGTGCACCTAAATCTATTGAGTAAAATATAACACAAATAATCAAATTTAGAACAAACAAGAAAAACAACTATGGGTTAAATAAAGGATTGTTGGAACGTCCAAACCGAAAGGCTGGCCACCCTGGCTTGCGGCATTTATTTTACTAACCACACAGATCTACGCAGCCAGTGACGTTCGAGTTTACACAAATTAATTAAACTTTAACCTTAACTAGTAATGAAACGCTGGGCAGCTGAAGGCTGCCTTACTTTTAATATTACAAAGGAATTAAACTATTCTCTTTCTTAGTTATTAACGAAACACTGACAAACAGGTGAAAACAATCACTGTATAGTACATTGGCAAGTTTTACCTTAGTTATCTTCGATAGGGAGTAGAGAGAGGCACAATTGCGGTGTTTTTAGGATCTTCGGGATTCAGGCAAAATCCGCAGGCACGCCCCTAAAGGTTGGCTCACGGTGGAGACAACGTTACCGTCCAAAACTTTCTTTGGAGAAAACAAAAGAAAGACGGGAACTTCAGGAGCTAAAATCTCCGCTGCTGTACGGGATTATCACTTGCAACGGCTCAAAGGAGGCTGTCGCGGGGTTGAAGGCTTGAATCGGACACAAGTCGAGAAAACAATTTCACTGAATTGCTTTTACAAAAAGTTGACACTCTGTTAATATTTTTAATCCGACACAAGTCGAAAATTCTTTTGCCCCAGGCAAGAAAACAACAAGGTATCTTAATTTAGCAGAGGCGCTGCCATAAAACTCCCACTTAACACCACGTGCGTTCACCCTCAGAGGCTTGGGATGATTCTTTTGTTTTATTTGTCGTCGGCGCTAAGATGTTAACAAGCAACCGGGTCGAACGAAGGTGTTAAATCGACTGACGAGAAAACGCAACGCGAATCTGCAACAGCTGGAAGATTTCATCATATGACGAAATATGGTGCAAGAATTCTAGAACAAAATCTGGCACGTGGAACTTCCGGGAAGCATAGAATTTCCAGGGCCATCCTGCAGACAAAAGGATTCTAAGCTGTTTTAGGCCGGATCTAAAGACTAAACAATGCTTGACAAGCGTTTCCTTTCGGGAGCTTGGAAAAATCACCTCCCATAAATGAATCTTTGAAAATAATAAAATCGTAATAGACTTACGAGCGGCAATTAAAATAAGACTTTAATTCATATGAAGTGGTAAAATCAAACGAACATAACATCAGTTGTAACTGATTACGTAGTAATTTCGTTTTAATTTTTACCGTAAATAACGTGGCGGCTGAGGCCACAGGTTCAAGTTGTATATATAGTTAATTTGTATTAGGACCGACTCTGGTCTTGATTTTGTATGTTTACAATTCGTTTTTTGTGTATACAACTGTATCATTCTTGATTCTGTTCAGTGTATGTATTTATAACCAGTGTGAGCAACTTAAGACCTGTTGATTTGTTTACCTTGCTTATTTGTGTATATTTTGTCCGCATCTTGCGATTCACATGAGTTGTCAATCCTTGGCCCTTTCACAAGAATCACATAAAGCTGCATTTGATAGGATGGCGTCCACTTATTTTGACACACCTTATACACAGCATCATAACATCTTCTTCCTATAATAAAATTGTGTTCCGTGAGCCACCCTACTCTCTGAGCTGGCTAACTTTGCCTGTTTCGACCTTAAATGTTGTTGCCCGCTGTCAGAAGCAATAGTTTGGCGCGAGACAATCATTTCTGCACTTATTTTTATTTTGGCATGTAACACATTGAAGAAATATAAAATTAATTTTAAACAAGAAAAAATAAATTTTACTTGTCAATTTGTTTAAAGGAAAGTGTACCGTATTTTCGGTGCCTATTTTGGTTTTAATTCGCCTTCTTATAATTTTAGAAAAATGTATTTATTAAAATATTGTCATTAAACCTCAAACACGACAGGTACAAGAACCAAAATTACTAGCGATAATTTTATAAAAATTATACATTGGGTGGGTAGCGTGAAGAAAATGGGAAATTTATGTATGAAATAAGTTAAATATGTATTACACTTTATATCAAACAGCAAGAAAAAGTAAATTAACAACTCGTTTATCAACTTTCGATTAGACTGTTGTGGTTATCAGCAAAAATATTAAGGTTGTGCTTATTTAATTAAATCAAATACAACAGTTTAGCTGCAAATATTGCGAGTCGGATTTAGAGCTTT
>JABXWE010000961.1:0-25203 GCA_014611495.1 Limonius californicus
ACAATATGTCATTATCAAAAGCATTTAATGAAGTAAACATTTGTAGTTGCTTGGGTAACAGCACACTGGATCTTGGTTTCGGTTTCTTTGCTTTTGATAATGACATATTGTATGTCGAAATACGTATAAAGCCAAAATAAAAATAAATACCTGTTGAAATTGCCTTTTATTATTATTAATATATAATTCCATTGTCGCTTTCCTGGACGGTCCTCTGATAAGATTCTTTGAGTGCCTCAAGCCAGTTTGGCATCGTAGTAATCGTGATGAGTTTTCCTTAGCCTATTTCTGGTTGCGCAAGCCAACCCTGCCTTGTAAGAGAGTCTGCAGTTGACCTTCGGCGAGCGACGTGCTTTTTCTTGTGATGCTCTCGCCTAGGTTGTTTTATATAATTTTAAGTTTCACGGCAATTAATAAATAAACAGTTAAAGCTTTGTGTTTGTTTTAATAAAATATAAAGAAGTGAAATCCAGCGTAAAGAGGAACAGAGAGAGTTTAGATTTTTTAATAACTAATTGTTAAATAAAAGTACGTCATCTCTGTTGTCTTTCCTAATATCACACAATTTAGAGAGTTTGAAATATGGTTTGCTATTTGAGCCACTTAATTCAATTAATTCAAATACTGTATATACTTTTGGACACAAAGAAACAGTAAATTTTGTTGTAAATTCTAAAACTATTTCAGCTACAATGTTTAATGAATAAAACTGGAGTATTAGGAAAAGTTATAAATCGCATTTCACATTCTTGAATTACTAGATTTTTATCTTAAAAGGTAGGAATATGTCTTTTGGTCGTTTTAATTCCAAAGTATAATAATATAAAATTCTGGATAACAAACAAAAGTTGCTGAGGTTTATTCCGGAGCACTGCACTTTCCCAGGGTGTTTGTGATGTCTTAGTTTTATGAAGTACTCAAACGCATGAACAGGGACAGAAAATTACTGAATACGATTAAAAAAAGGAAAACCTCATATCTCGGTCACATCACAAGAAACCACAAAAACCAATTACTAAAACTAATGATAGAAGGGAAAATAGCAGGAAGACGCGGTCCTGGTCGAAGAAAATGTTCATGGCTGTAGAACATAAGAGACTGGACAGGCCTAAACACGCATACATTAATCAAAACAGCACAAGACCGAGAAACATTCGCCACAATTGTTGCCAACCTTCAGTAAATTGACATGGTACCTAAAGAAGAACAAGTTGTAGTTGGGGTATGGGATTTTTTATGGTTGGGGTATGTTAGGTCCATGAATAACATAAAGTGTGCTGCTCCGGGATAGGCCACTTTGTATTAAAATTTAGCAACATTTCTGGAATTTAAATGTGAATCCCAGTAGTCTTTGATGTGCTGAACAGTTCTTCTCATTTAAATGATTTTCTTTCTTTTACCGTTTATAGGATTGCCATGCAGGCCTTTCTTATAGTGGTGAAACAGTATATTGTATTTAAAACTAATATATAAAAATAACTAAAGCCTTGTTTCATCCCCTTTATAAATTTATTTCTTTTTTCAGTAATGTTGATGGAGAAACAAACACATTAGAACTAGGCCAGGAAGTAGAGTACAAGCTTGTAGGTTGGGAGAAATGATGATGTTGTTCTTCTACTGAAAACGTACGAACTATATCCAAAGGCACCGCCAAGCTGTCCATAGTGTCAAGAGAGACAGCATCTCTGTGAAACCCCTGCGATCTGCAAATCCCGACTAGTCGGAATACTCTGGCATAATCAAGGTTGTTGGTGAACACCCCGAAGAAACTAAAATTAAAGAATATAAGCTTGGGTCTCGCAAACAAGAGGGAGCTGCTGCAGATGATTCTTCCAGTTTCTTCCAGTTGGGCCGGTAATACTATCGCCGTCAGGAAGAAGTTGCGCGTGACCGTCGACGCAATCAAAGGCCAGTTTGGCTATTTGGCTTATGAGGTGGAAGAAGAAAAAAATGTTAATCCATTGACAAATGTGAATACAATGAATTTATTGTTACGTACATCATTAAGAATTAGAATGTAAACTAGAAAGACTGCATCGATAAGTAAACTGTACATTATAAGATTTTTTAAATTTTATTTAGAAACCGTTTGAGTGTAATGTTAGTTTGCTGTCTGTGCAGTACCCGCAGCAACTGGTCCACAAACGGCCCTGTGATTGTCACTTCTCTTTCTGTGATAACCGACTGTACCTATCATGGTATTCAACTTATCAATAACACCCATGTACAAATTCATTTTACTTTTATTTTATATACCTTTTTTTTTCTTTTTTAAGCGATTTAATTGATTTTATATAATTTATTATTATGTGCATAACAATTTGGTAAATGCGTAACTGCAGATTGTACTCTGCATTAGCTGGTGTGGGTACTGTAGGATGCAGTTTTCAGTAGCAGTTAAAAATATTGATGTGGATTATCTTTATACTTGTAAAATTGTTTTAATTTGCAGGAAAATAAACATATGTCAGTAACACTAGATGGTTTTTCTTTCTTTTTATCGGCTCTCTGCATACCATGGAACAAATAATGGAAAGCGCATTATGCTTATAACACTGTATTCCTTGATTTCAAAAGCCTATTCGACTCGATCAAAAGACTAACTCGGGAAATCCCAAAATATTGATTAGATTAATAAAAATGACGTTGAAAGCGGAAGCAGCAGTAAAGATTAACGAAATAACAGATTTCATAAAAATACAAACAGGTGTAAAACAAGGAGCTACCCTACCACCATTACACTTCTTCAACATGATGATTGAGAAAATTATACAGAAGGTAGAAATACAATGGACAAACATCAAGAAAGGGTACCAAAATATTGCATATGCTGATGAAGCAACAATAACAAGCAGCAAGAAAAACGAGTTCGTACAGAAATTAAGGAACAGATAACGAGGTTAAACACTAGGGCCTCAAATTAATGAAGCAGAACAAAATATCTGAAGTACGACAAGAATCCAGGACATACAGATAGAGACATTTGAAAAAATAAATACATTTAGTTATTTTGGCATCCTGATTACAAGACCAGCTCACGAAGAGAAATCTTCGGCAATAGAATCAGGAAGTTAGAAGAAAAATTAGAGAAGCAGGACAGAGAAAACGCAAAAATAACGTGGTCATAGAAGGAGTAACAATGGAAGGGTCACAGATGGTTTGTTTTTCTTTTTATAGACCCTTCGCATATAATGGAAAAAGCATATGCTTATAACATCGAACTTCACATTGTATTCCTTGTTTTCAAAAGCCTATTTGACTCCATCCATAGACATAAAATGATGCAAGAACTAGAATACTGCGACCAAGAAACTAAATACTATGGCTACTAAATTAATGAAACCAAACCAAAACAAAATATCTGAAGTACAAGAATCCAGAACAAAAGGTAGAACAGCACATATTTGAAGCGTTAAAACGTTTACTTATCTTGGTAACCTGATTACAAGAGAGGAACAGAAAACACTTAAAGAAAGAATACAAAAAGGAAACAAAGTACAGTAATAAAACCCTTCTAAAAAGTAGCCAAATATATTAAGGAATATCTTAGGAGCAGCGCAGATGGAGAACGATACTTTTAGGACGAAAATGTAATTCGAAGTCTAAGACGAAATAAAAGGAGAGGGTCTAGTAAGATACGTGAAAGCAAAGAGACTGAAATGGTTCGGATATATCATGCGATGTCAAGACAGTCGAGTCATTAGGAAAATAACAAAATACGAACCCGAACAGAAGAGATAGAGAGGAAGACCAAAGAACAAATTGTGGGATGGTGTGATGGAAGACCTAAGATGAATGGAAATAGTAAATTAGAGAGAGAAGAGTAACACTAGAAAAGAATGGCAACAAGTAGCAGAGAACGCCAAATCACATAGTAAATTATAGAAACCGAAAAATATGACTACTAATCCAACTCGCAAAAAGAACTTCACAACATCTAGAAAGGATGAGGCCATAACTTTCATTGGATTGAGAAGCTTTACATGCATCAGCCCTTTATACAGTAGCCTCCTTCAACTAACTATTTTATCAGTTAGTGAAGTGTGACTACTGATAAAGTTACTAATTAAGGGTACCTACATTTCACAGAAACAATATTCTGATAAAACGGTCAACGATCTCCACTCTGTGACCTGGACTAGACAAATGCATGCTCCTGATACGCATACATGTGCAATTCAAATTAAACTCTTGGAGAAAATTAGAACACATTTAACCAAACAACTCAAGATGTTTATTTTTCTGATTTAATATTATCTGAAATACTTCTTCTGCTGTTGGTGCACTCACTTGCTCTGACGGTTTCAGTTAAAAACTGAAAGATCTATTTCAGAGGATGGGAAAAGCTGGAGAGCAGACCTTTTCGAAAACAATAGGAGAACAAACAGAATCCCAGAAAAGAAAAAGATAGTGACAGACTCAAAAGCTCTAATAAATAAAGTTGAAATAATGAATATTATTATTTTTTAAATAAATTTAATAAAAGCCCGTTTTGAGATCATAAAAAATTGGTTGAAATCTTAGTCAAAACAATTTTGAGTCTCAGGTTCTGTGTTTAAACAACGTTATAATTTGTACCATGGTGTTGACTCTCCTTCAGAACTATAATTTTCACTTAGAATTTGCCATCTTAGATAAGTTTGTTGTTGATTTTAGAATGTCTGTTTTCAAGAGATGTGAGCAAGTTTATGTTTTAACAGGCAAAGATAGTAATACAATAGTTCATGGCCAGCAGTGAATTATTTACGAAAGTAAAGGGGAGAGAAGAATTGGGAGGTTTTCCATGCAGTTAGCAAAGACCAAATGGACATAGTGGAAACGAAAAAAATTATTCACTCTGTACAGTTTGTGGCTTTCAAAATCATCCAGCACAGCGGTGCAGAGTTAAGAATTAAATTTATTCAATTTGTAACCACAGAGAAAATTTGAAAACGGTATGTACGAGCAAGAGATTTTTACAAGAGAGATGGAGACAACCAACTGTAATTCAGATTTCTGTTGGTTTAATTCCAAGAGCCAACCATTTTTACATTGTGATTTTAAGTACCATAAAAAGAAATTACTTTGCACCAAGTGTCTAAAATTATATTTTTTACAACACTGGACGTTGTTTATATTTTTTTCGATAAAGGACACTAAGATAGTTGTCAGATACACATGGAACATTCTGCTTTACTGACAGTCGTTAAATGGCAATATGAAAGAGCATCTTACTGGATTCAAGCCCCCAATTGACTGTCAAATGTAAGCAGAAGCTTAATCGTGCCTGCCATTATCGCTTTACAATGAACAAACTGAAATCAGGCAATCCAAACAGGAACTTTCCGAAAAATAAATGTATGTGCAAACACTTACATTTCATATGAACATGGGGATACTTTGCACCACGAAGATGGTGCAAAGTATCCCTTTGTTTTTCTATTTTATATAGTCTGCCGTTCCAATAGAACTGTAAATGAAGAAGGAAGATTGACAAAGAAAACTCGTTTATTGATTATTTGGAACAAAAGAGGAAGGACGTCACACAATTTCAAACAAGGGAGAAGGAAAAGAAAATAACAGTTCCAGCTTGGAAGAGCATTGCATACAGTGAATTCAGCCCGACTGATCTATCTGAACTTTCTGGAACATCATCTAAAGATACTAAAGCATCATCATCTAAAGCACCGAAATCTGACACGTCTAAAAAGCAAATGATGGATTATTTATCAGATGAAGACGAAGAGGCACATAGCCAATTTTCAGCACTGAGAGATTCTGAAGACGATATAGATGAAGAAGTGCAAGATATGCAGGAGGATAGTGAATTTCACAGGAAACTTAACTTTGGCTACTTGAAAAAAATCACTGCTGAAAAAATTTAAATCTAGACTTAAAGATGCCACGAAGACTGTAGGCGAATATGATTTGTTCTTGTACAAACAGAATGTATATCCTGGAATGATATCATCTGTAGATGAAGAAGGTGCCGCAATTAATGTAATGGTAAAAGAGCTGAAATTCTGGAAATGACCCGAGAAACATGGTGAAGCTTCGTACACGTGGGATAAAAAAAATTGGTGCAATAGATCCACCGAAGCAAATTACAAAACGACGCTTGTATATTGTACCGGAATGTGAATGTGATTATGGTGGAATTAATTTTTCTAAACATGGTTGGTAGCCAGAAGTATAGGCATAATAAAACTTATGGAGTATTATTTAGTTATATTTTTATAGAATTTGTATGTTTTGTAGTTAATAAAAGCCAATACATTTAAAAAAAAACCATAATTTACCTCGAAACAAATCCGAAATCAAAAATTGTTACAGGAAAAGAACAGCAATTGCTTAAACTTTAAAATGGTGTAAGTTTTCTTTGCACTAGATATATTGTACTGCAAGAAAACTTGTCACAAAGCAAGCGGTGCACGGTATAGCCTACTATGCACCAAATTTTAAATACGTATTATTAAAAATTCGGACAATTTATCAAATTCATATTAAACACGGGTGTAATTCAGCACCTATACAACAACCCGGTGCTATTGCAAAATTGCTACAATCCTTTTTACGGCAAGCTTTACAATTATACAAAAATAAACTCTAAAAAATGGAGCAAAGTAACCTCACTTTACACTATCCCAGAATTACTGGAAACTTCTAAGTTCATAGCATTTGAAATAAGCAGCAAGGTTCCATGCCACTGCGATGTGTGACACGTTAAAAATCACTACCGGAGTTGGAATTACCCCACATAGGCAAAATTCACAGTGAGCAATAAGCTAAGAGCTTCAGTGCATAGAGATGCTTGGAAAATCACGTCCTAGATCTCGCCCAATGAAACAATACATCATTACGAAACATTGCTTTCAGTGTTAAGTGAACTTGGATCGCAGAGTATTTTCAAAATTCAAATAATTTGGACATATTAAAGTATAACCCCGATAATTCTTAACCGAAATAATATCATCCTTCAATTATACACAGTACTGCTTTTTCTCTAGCACGAACAACAAGTAATTTAAACAGGTAGGTACTATAAAAGTTTTTAAATGTTTTATGATTAGTCTAGTCTGAAATATGAACATAGATTTTTAGCGGTATAAGAGTGCTCCCTTTGCCCCTAAAATACTTTCACGTAAATATTATAACTACTTAAGCCACTAATTTGAACACACTTTGGTGCCAGATATTTTTAAAATGATGTTTGTTTCGGCGGAGTTGAAACCCTATGTGGGTTTTAGCCTTGTTGACAATTTTCACAGGGCAGCTTTCCTCTAGTTCTTTGTTTTCAGTACCTTCACATCTTGCAGCACTCCTTCTAGGCACCTTGTTCTTGGAAGGCCCCTAGTTGTACCATAAGTTGAATTCCATTCCTTTTTAAAATGTGAGCACTACAAATAGAATTGAGAATTTTTAAATAATTTTATCGACACTGGACTATTTTTCACCATATATTCTTATTAATTCAGATTTCAAGCCATATTTTTACAATTCACTTGCTCTTGCTTTCTTATATTTCGATATTTCTTATTTTATGTATGTGTTATATTAGTTACTAGTAGCAAAATGAAAATAAAGATTCATGCTATCACATACTTTATTCTCTAAGTCAAAAATGTACACTCTAAAATGATTTTGTAACTGAACACTTAATTGGTCATTATTTGCAGGTTGCTCCCCTTAAATTACTATACACTCATATGGGAATACTTTATCCCCTATGGTTCCTGCTTCAGGAATTGGACAAGCTGTAACATAAGATTTCCCTTGAACATATTTAAAATTAGATTCTATTTTATCCTACTTCATTACACTCTCAAGGTTAAAGGTTATCACCGAATAAAAATAAATGGCTTTACCACGATTGCAGTGCGCGCCAAAATAACCCGTTCCTTCACATCGGCACCTAAACCCTGGCTGCTGAGATATTTGTAAACAGCTTCCGCCGTGAAGGCAAGGATTTGGAAAGCAGATATCGCTCCGTTTGCCTAAAAATATTCAAGCAAGGACTAAAGAGCAAGGTTCAGTGTTATATTTCAAAACCTCTCAAAGCGTTCTGACACTCTAGGATTGTTTCGTATCTGTACTCGGAAATACACCCAACGCCACATGAACACCCTCTGTTTTGAATTCTGCAACCTTGATGGATTTGATCCATATCGCAACTGCTCGCAAGTTGCAATCCTACAAAAAAGTAAACATTTTAGTAAAGTTTTGAAGTACAACAATCTATTAAACTGGCAATCGTAATTAAAAGAATACTTTTTTGGACATTACAACATTAAATAAAAAGGAAACACTAATAAATAAAGGAAATATAATATTGGGAACAGCCTCCGTTGTTAGTCTTTTGTCAAATTTATGATAAAAAAATATATATAATTGAACTGCAAAAGAAATTCGGGGCATAGAGGCATGGGGCAGCAGCCAATTGATATTTTTGTTTGGTTTGATATTGTATCAAACAAAAGAACCCAGAAATAAGGTCAAAGTTGTAAAACCAATAAGGAACAAATGAAGGAGCTGTAGTTCTTATTTTTAGCTTTATTAATCGATAATCTTTTAATAGCAGTAGAAACTACAATGGAAGTTAAGAAAGTTGAAGATTCTAATTCGAGGATGGGTTTGGTTGAATTTAAGGCTTTTCATTTCTGAAAAAGTTTCACATTTACTTACTTAATTTGTTTATAAATGCGCATGCTCACATACTGTATTTGTATTTGAGAAAATAAATTTACATAACTAAAAACATCAAGTCAAACAGTCAAAATAAATCTAAATTAATTTTTACTTCACAGCAAACTTACCTACCGATAACCAGACCAAAATTTTCCAAACCATAATCTGCGTTTCTATTGAATGTTTTAACACTTTTGAAGAAATAACATTCACGACATATAAGCGCGTGTGGACAGTAAACTGTGGATGCAGCGTCTGTCTTGATAACAGAGTCGTTGCCCTCGCTTCCTACTCCTTGTGGTGATAACGGCGCGGTCCTTAGGACGGATATTTAAGTATCAAAAAGTAAATTTAACGCATAAAGTTTCAAAATATTTTTATTTACGAGCTTAAAAAATGATTACAAAGAACTGAGAGTAAATAAATATATATAATGGGGTAACTATGATTAAAATTTAAAGCCGGAAATGCGACCTATAGTAGGTCCTTCCGCTCGGTATTGCACCTTGCAACCGCATCCGCCGTACCGCTTCCCGCAGGTGTTTTGGTTGCAAAGGGCCCGTTTCGCTATGTTCCTCCATCACATCCAACGCTAAACACAGGAAATATTATTGTTTTATTTTTTTGGCACACGCATCATAATATTTTACCTTCTTCTACGACTTCGCCAACAAATACTTTCGCAATTCCCGCCATTGCGATGACGACGTTTTGGGAGACGGAACATCCGGTGATAGTTTGCATTAAACGTTTGATAGCAGCTTTTGGGAAAGCCGATCGCCTGTACATTTCGTAGCGGTCTAGTTGATCTTCCGTAAAATTGGAAACGAGGACCCTTAAAAATATCGTTATTACACACAGTTCATCATCATTGACAGCCTTTTTGTCTCACTGCTGGGCATTGGCCTCTTCTTTGCCACGTGCTTCTCCTCAGCACACAGATAATGTTGAGCAATTACGTATATTTTAGCAAATAAATTATTCCAACTTATCGTAGCACGTCTTATCAGAATACTTAATACGTTAAAAGAGCGTTTAAAATAACATTTAACGCTGTAATTAATTTCAATCTCTGTTTGTATTTCTTTTGCGTGGGAAAAAATCTAAAATTGTGCCCCTGCTCTCTAATAAACTGCCAAAAATCGTATATCAGAATTTGTCGTTAAAGTCGACTACAAAAATTTACACTTGGATGTTAACGTTAAAATTCTAATGTTATTGTCAAAATTTTGAATTACATTTCGAATTGAAAGGCAACATATTGAGTTTAATATCCGATACATCGCAAAAATTTGCCTTTTAACCCAAAATTTTGAGTTTAAAGTCCCAGCTTTTAAATTTTAACGCGAACCAACAGGGAAATTTCGAATATAAAGGTCAAATGCTGGGATAAAAATTGACTACAAAACTACATTTCTATCTTAATATTAATTTTTTTCTGGTGATTTAACTCAAAATTTAAAATTTGACATTAATTTCGCTTTATTTTAAGTTTTTGTCCCAAAATTTCGTTTCGGGTTTAATGTCCAACTAATCTCCAAAATTCGTCTAAAAAACAAACATTTTGGACTTAACAGTTCAATTTTCGATTGAAAACAACCCCAAAACTTCAAGTGTGAGGGCTATCTTTGAATATGAATTCTGCTACAAAAAACACCAACTAAATAAATATTCATATATTTTTGAGCATCCTGTATAATGATGGCACGCTGCTCGATTCTATCGATTTTTTTATCTCTTTCGCGCGAAATAAAATAACTATCCACACTTACTGCATTTTTTCTCGCTCTTCTTCCTCCATTTCCTTTTTGGTCTTTTCTTTCTTTCTGTTGTCGATTTGTCTATTAATAATGATTTGCGAAGCCTCGGGCAAAATGATATCGGTATCATTTTTCTCCGTTTTAATAGAGGTTAGGAAATCGGATTTTCTGGATCTTGAGATTTCATCCTTTAAAATATTCTCTTCTATTGCTAAAGCAGCCTCTCTGGAATCCTCGTCTTCATCGCCTCCATCCGAATCCGAATTTGCACTACTTAGTTCGTATTTTAATCTGTCCAACGCGTTCGTATTCTTATTTAGGATGTTTTCCATGGTTTCGCGGTAAAATTTAAATTTGCTAAATTGGTGCCAAAAGAAAATTGCAGTGCTTGAGGCGATGCGCGTGCGCGCTAATGGGATAATAAGTAAACAGCCGGTTTATGGTTAGAATTTATCGCACAGCTTATTTTATGAATATGGTCGCGTATTATTAAACAAACCAATCAATAAACGGATGGTTATTGTAAATTATATGTAAAGCAATGTTTGTCTGACAACAAATATTTATTATGGTGTTGGCATTTACCGCACTCTTACATCGAAACGTTAAACTGATTCCAGAGGTTCCAGAAATTTCTGGCTGTAGCGCTGTGATCGACCTTTCAGTCAATAAATCACGTTCCTACATTTGACAATACTGTTCTGTTTATTGTATGGAGAATCACTGAAAAGTCATGAAAATCGTGTGTTTTTAACCAAAAAAGTATTGCGGGGAAAGTGGTCGCATATTAATAAAACCAGAAGTGCATAAATTCCTAGAAGAATCCCGTGCATAAAAAAGTTGTCTCCAGGCAATTTTTCGTCGAAATTTTAAATTAACTGTGGCTTTGTTGCATATTAAGGAGAAATGAATCTCTTGGGCATATTTTGAAGATTCTCGCCCTGCACATCTTCGAGTACGGTAAGAAAGTTTCGTAGCATGCTCACAGTTAGTGGTCTTAAATGGCCCGTTTGCAGAACCAGCTGATTTACAGGGGATTGCTAAAATTAAATTATTCGCTCAGTACCAGGATATTGTTACAGAAACCGTACGTGCACCTAAATTACATTTTCACCGTTTGCGTTTGCATTTCGAAATAAGAATTTTGATGGCACAATCAGGGGCCAGTTACTCTTGCGTTTGGCGAGGGTTTTGTTAAGTTTACAATATGGAGCTGCAGTGAAAAAAATAAAATTTAACAGTTATCACTTGTAATGCAGTCTGAATGAGCATAAACAAACGGAGCGTTTAATCAGTACTGAAGTTTATTTTTATGGCGGTTTGATACAGAGCCCCCGGTATCTCCTAACTCCGGCTACAAAAGATCGAATTTCCCATAGCTCGGCTAATACAAAAACAGATCATTAACGTGACCTCCATAACTGTTTATAACTATTCTTTGTTGTTCAGGTACTCGTGGGTGCTAGGACCTGCACTCGTTGAATGGGGCTTGTTGTGCCCCAATTATTTTGCACTGGCTCCCACTTCAACCACCACCATTACCCCGTTAAATACAGAAGGTAAGGAAAAACTTAATACCAATAATTTGTCTTAAAATTACCGGTTACTGAGTCATCTTCATTATTTCTAAATAGTTAGATGTACAATGTACAAAATTGTGATAAGCAGCTAAGGATATTTTTCTTTTCTATTCATTTTTCATTGACTTGTATTTACTATCAATAGTCCGAGCTTCTCTTTGAAAATGTTTAAGAAACTACTTTGAATTGTCAAATATATTAACAAGAGAAAGTTTTCTGAACTTCTAGAGTGATAATTTAGATTTCGTATTCAGTGGTATGTTAGTTATCCGGAAAAAAATCTTAAACAAATGGTATCCACAAGCCTGGGAAATCTAAAAATGTCTGTAAATTAATAAATATATGAAATAACGCTGGACGACATAGCGAAACATTGTTTTTTTTATATACAGCTTGAGGCAAGCTGCTTATGCAGGTTTCAGGTAAAAATTCTCTAATTGGGTGGGAAATCTAATTATGTATGGTATTACAAAAATTTTCCAAATTCGTATAAACCCAAAAAGGGTACTATTAAAAATTAAACAGTTGATAATGGATACTTTGACATTTGGCGCCGAATAGGCAGATTAAAAAAATTACTGCATTAGCTTGTAGAGCAGGGGTCTCCAAACTACGGCCCGTGGGCCAATACCGGCCCGCGAGCACCACCGGGATATGCCCGGTATCCGGCCCGCCATAGCTTATTTTGATTACATTGTAAAATTTACAATGTTAGTAAATCATGCAAAATAATAATCAGATGTTTTTATTTAGCGACCAATTAAGAAACACAATAACTCACATACATAATGAAATTGAACATTTTAAGTGTAATTAATGATATGCGATTTATCCTAAAAACTGTCAATGAGGGAATACATAGGTAATTCACATAATGAAAATTAAACATTATAATTATGATTAATGAGATTTATGTAGCTGTAACTTTCCACTGACAATTGTTTGCAGTTGTGGCTCAAGTTTACTAGTGGAAATTATCAGCAGCGACTTCAAATGCTCATCTGTAAATATTTTTTATCTAATTTTGACACATAAAGTGACACTTTTCAAAACTGTCTGACGTTAGGAAACGCTTTACTTTTCGTAACTAGTTACGTAATAAAAAATATTTCGTAACCAGTGATGAAAAATTCGTTTCATCACCAGTTAATAGCATGGAAACTGTCGTTATTAATTTAATACGACTTATGTCGTATGGCGTTTCTAAGGAAATTAGTTATGACGTTTAATGACAGATCAACTGGAAAATTATAAAACTATGTTTTGGTCAAAATTAGATAAAATCTTGTATGCAACACGTTATGAAACGTTATTTTGTGTAATTCATGTCATTTTGCAGAATTTCGCTCGCTACGCTCTCTCGTCCTGCAAATATTCCATTTCGTTACACAAAATAACCCTTTTCATAACTAGTTACATAAATAGCTATTGTGTATTTCATTTTGGAGAATGTTTTTCACACAGATAAGTAGTGCCGAAAGCGGAGAAAAAAGCCACGAGCAAATTTGTGCAACTGATCAAATTGTGTGAGTGGAAGACTCTTATAAAATTCCAGCAATGATGGATGACTTTAAATATTTTTCTTTACAAATATCGCTACACTGCAAATCAATTATTTCCATTTAAAGTTCTAGGGCAAGGGTTTCTATATCGGCGTTAAAAGGATTTTGAAAAATCTTGATATCGTGTGCAATTGCATCAAAATCTGAAAAACGAGACTCAAAATTTATTTTTAAACACCCAAAGCTTCAATTGCCAAATCTACCCAAAAAGGAATCTCAGTTTGCTGACTGAATATTTGGCATGCATTAAAATTCGTAAAACATTTTTTGTTCAATTGAGATTGAAACAAAACAATTTTTTGTCGAAAAGATTTTTAATATGAATGTATAAATCAGGCAGAAGCTAGTTTTCTCCTTATAATTTTAAATTAAGGTCATTCATATGTTTAGTTAAATCTGTATAAAATGATAACTTCCATAACCACTCATTGTTTTGTAACTCAGCCGGAGCTCAAAAAATCGCGTTAGAACTTTTCCACAGCTAAGCCAGCGTACTGCAGTATAATATGCTAAGTCATTTTCTCCAATCTCTTCAATAAACTCGCGGAATTGACAATGATTGAGCACATGTGATCTGATATAATTGACAGCTGACATGACTGGCTTTAAAACTTCTGACATATTCAAGCATTTTCCGTACAAAGACTGTTTATGAATGATGCAATGTATGATTAATGGTTTTGAACCACCGTCATTTTCTACGGCCTTTGATAGGAGAGCAACGACACCTTTATTTTTCCCACACATATTTTTGCCACAATCAATAGTGATACACTTCAAGTTTTTCCATGGAAGATTGTTTTTCTGAACTGCATTTTCAACTCCTTTAAAAATATCTTCTCCAGTGGTCGTGCCGTGAATGCTATGAACGTCAAGAAGCTCTTCATACACTTCATAATTTTTATCTATCCCTCTAATAAAAAGTAATACCTGGGCAGTATCTGAAACATCTGTTGACTCATCCAGGGCCAAAGATAACCACTCTAAATGTCGATTTTTGTCAGACAATTGAGTTAATATATTTTATGCAATATCATCTACTCTTCGAGCCACAGTGTTTGCTGACAAACTGATGTCCACGTCCTGCACTTAACTTATCTACTCTCCGCAAGATGTCGCTACTATACATTTAGCATAGTCGTAACAATACGGAACGCACAGCACGCGTGAACCCACGCGCCGTATGCCATAGATATCTCACTCGCCGGCTTGTCCCAGTACGAAAATTTGTGTAATATAAAACTACAGTATATTGGTATGATGAGCTAGTTAGATATTGGCCGTTGGGACTTAGTGCAGGAGTCAGTGTGGCCCTTAGGCTAAAAAGTTTGGAGATCCCAGTTGTAGAGAGTCCTTTAATTTAAAACATATTTTATACCAAAAATGGTGTATGAAATTTTAATAGTAGAACTAAGATAATGATATCAAGAATATCGATATCCAAATTTAAAGAACGATCGAGTAAAAATAAACTAGAGCAGGCGGTGGACGTGAAAACGTATGTGGCAACAGCAGGGTCATGTGCTTCGTCGTGTTCACACCACTCCTGAACATGTTATAAAATGTGAATGTCAAAACAAACAAGAAAATTATTCACAGAAATCGCTATACGTTAATTTTGCCAAGAGCATGACTTGCAGCCTATTCCGGTTTTTTAAATAATAAATAAACATTAACAAAGGTGAATATGATGTCCGCAGCCTTGGTTGTGCGCTTCGCTTCATCCCTTCAATCGCATTTTGCGAAAGTTGTGCCGTGTTGTTTATACCTTCGCACATTGTTCTGATTGATTGCGTAAGTTCTTCAACGTTATTTATTGGAGTTTTAAAAACTGGATATTTTATTAAAAAGTCTAATGATGTGAAATCATACGAGCGAAGTGGCCAGGCTAGCACGGTATTCCTGCTTTACCTGCTTATAAAACGATTTCTTGCAGGTATGAGGTTTTACGAACCGTATGAGTTGTAACCCCATACTTTTGGAATAATCCATTTTGCAATTCGTCGTCATACAAGGTATTGATGAAAGGTTGAAGAATTTCTTTGCAATATCTCAGTTAATCTGTTGAAAATAATTGGGACAACTGAGAGTCTTCGGTTCAAACATATCCACACATCTATGTTCGTCGGGTAAAACACTTCCTCAAGGTAAAAATGTGGATTTTCTGTAGATCACATTCTCACATTCTGCGAGTTTGCATAACCATTTACGTAAAACCGTGATTCATCTGAGAAGAAAGTATTGTCCAGCATATCACCATTGATGTCCAGAAACCAACTATAAAACTAGTTTAGCATAATCGGGCACAGCAGTTAAGCAGTAAGAGAACATGTGCAAACCTTTTTCATTAGAAGCTGAGAAGTTCCATAAGGAAGTTTTCTCTAATATTGTGAATATTTGCTTTACTCCGATTTGTAAGTCGTCCGCTGCCTTGTTTGCTTATTACGCCAGCCAGTTCCTCAAAATTACTGTATCGAGTGGATTAATGCAGAGTAAAACGAATTCTAGTCAATTACCAGGTCTGGGTATTCTTCGGCTTACAACCATGCTGTGAATACTTTTTGTATTCCATTAAAATAAATTCTTGTGAAGTTATTAAATTTTTATGTTTTGACATTGATACTTGAACTTGAACTTGAAAATACGTTTATTCATAAAACTTAAAATAATACATGTCGTTTTATTACTATGCTAACTTAAATGTATATGGCGGTGGACCGTTCCAGGTGTTGGGCCTCTTCAGTCCTGGGCTTCGTTTCTTCTGGGTTGGCGGCATCTTGATGGACTGATGGTGGGTTGGTGGCTGGTGGGATGGCTGGTTGTGCTGGGCTGGTGTTTTGTGGCTTCCTCGAGTATCTGTAATGTTAAGTAAAAGTGTAGTATTGTCTGTTAGTTGGAGTGCTATACTGCTGGAGGGGGCTATATGTTGTGGTATCCTAGAAAAAGAGAAATTACTGAAAAAAGATGAGGGGGGGGTGACATGGCCGTACGTAATTGTATGTGTACCACATTTGGGGGGTCACACGGTCACGAAGGTCGTCTGTTCACCTCTTTGACAGTGGAGCGTCCTCCACTATGTCAATGAGGTTTCCTGGGAGGTCAGGGTACAGGGAAGATAGGAGAGCAGTAGGGGGTTAAGGGAGTTTCCTCCGGAGTTTCCTGGGGACACGGTTTACTGGGACGAGATCAAGATTTAGGGGTTTGTGGAAGGTCATGAGGTTTTCGTTGGCGATAGGAATGCCTTGATGATGGGTGCGAGAAATGTATTTCTGCTGAAGGTGGGTGAGGCGGTCGCATATCGGGGTGGTTTCGGTGTTGATGTGGACTACGTGGCTGGGGTGTTCTCTGTGAAGACGGAATATGCGACGTAGAATTTGCCTTTCGCATGCTGCGATTTGATGGAGGAGATGGGGTTTGAGAGTGGCTTGTAGGGGGGCTCGGTATTCATTGACGGGGCGAATGAAGGTGTTATAAGTGTGGAGGAGGGTTCGGGAGTCGCAGCCGTGGAAGCGGTCTTGGATGCGCCGAAGGAGAATGGAACGGTTTCGGACTTTTTCAGGGTTTCTCGGATGTCGAGGTTTAGGGAGCAGGTATTTTTGAAGGTGATCCCCAGATATTGGGCTTGGTTTGACAGGAGGATTGCTTGATTGTGGGCAGAAATATTTATGTCGGTTGGATCCAGTCTGGGGGTTCGGAAGGAATTCGGATGTCGAAATAGGATGGCGGTTGATTTATCGCCGTTGAGTTTAATCCTCCACTTGCTGGTCCATCTGGAGATGTGGTTGAGGGCAACTTGGATTTCGCGGGATGCTGAAAGGGAGGTTTTTTGGGAAGTCCAAATGGCGGTGTCATCCGCGAAAAAAACGGGTTTTGGCTCGGGTGGGGTTTGTGACTGGGAAGTCGTGGGCGAATACGGAGTGTAATAGGGGGGAAAGTATGGTCGATGGGGTAGGAATGGGAATCGAAGACTTAAACTCTACAGGGCGGTTAGTGAGGAATGAGTAGATGAGTTTGACGAAGTGTGGGCTGAGATTTAATGAGAGAAAATTTTTTGGACGAGACCGTCATGCCAGACTTTATCAAAAACACGCTCTATGTCCAAGAAGACGGCGAACGTGCGTCGGTTCAGATTGGCACTTCTGGTGGAGTCGGTGTGGAGTTCGAAGATGGGGTTCATAGTGTAGCGATGGGGGCGAAAACGAAATTGTTCTTGGGGGAGGAGATTGTTGGATTCAAGGGTTTCTCGGAGGCGGGAAGCGATGATTTTCTCAAGGGTTTTGCCGAGGATGTTTAGCAGGGATATGGGGCAATATCATAGGGGTTTGTGGGGATCTTTGCCGGGTTTGTTGATCATGATGGTCGAAGCTTCTTTCCAGGCTGTGGGGAAGTAAGAAATCTGGAGGCAGGAATTGTAAATTGTGACAATGGCATCGATGGCTTGGTCTGGGAGTTTTTTTAAAGAGGAGCGACTTAATTTGGTCGGGACCGAGAGCTTTGGATTTTTTCAGGCGTTTGAAGTGGAATTTGACGTCATCGAAGTTGGTGGGCTCCATAAAGGGGTCTGGGTCGGGGAGGGGGGGGGTAGGAATTGGGAAATGGCATGGGCGGTTCGAATTCGAAATGGCTTCGTTGAAATATGGTATTTCGTGACTGGGTGCATGGTGGAAGAGTTCGGCAAAGCACTTACCTTATCTTGGGGTTTATTGGAAAAAGTTGGTTGTTTATTTGAAATTAGGTGGTGGTTTGACGCGGATTTTTTTTGGCCTGTCGAGAGTTTTGGAACGTTTTCAGAAAAAAAAAGATGCTTTGGTTGATAGTTCCCAGGGATTGGCGGGACCCAGGAGTTTTATTGAATAGATGAATGATATCTCGGCGGATTTGGGCGTTTAGCCTGTTGAAAGTTGTTTTGGAGGATAGGCCAAGCGGGTTTGCGGAGAAGAAATCGTGGTACGCTCGCGGTTTTGGCGGATCAAGCTTAGAATTGGTGGCGGGATCGGTCGTATTTTTTTTGGTTGATCGTTTGATTGGGGACGCTAGAAGTGTTTTAAGCTTGATCGATGGCAGAAGTTAGTTGCGGATATTTGGCGTGTCGAATGTCTTCAGGGATTTGGGTAGGGTTTATGTGGGGGGGGGGGAGATTTTGGGGATGAAATCTTGGCAGTTGGCCTAGTCGGTTTTTGGATAATCAAAAATGGTGGTGAAATCTGGCGTAGGATGGCGGCCTGAGAAATTGAAATTTGATATGACCGGATGACATTGATAGTTCATAAACTAATCTTATTTACCTGTTTAGAGTTCAGGAGTAGCACGAAGTTAGCTTCATGAAACACAATAGGTACATAACCATGGAGTTGCGACATACGTTTCTACATCGACGACATGCTTATTTATTATCGGGCTTTCTTTAGAATATACAATAAAGCCATTATAAAAACAATTTCGCACTTTTCTCACTAAGGTTGTTTGACTTATCTTGGAATAACCTTCTTTAAAAACCGCTTGGAGTTACGTTACAAACCGTAGTGTAAACATGTGTCCACAGTGGTTTAGTTATTAATATTAGAAAATTGCATAACGTTTTCTGATATTTAAATGCAATTTATTTGGTGGGCATGATTTTCTTTCTTGCAAGAGATTCAACTGAAATGGAAACTTTATCGGTTTGCCCCTCTAAAGCAAAGGGAAGGTTCCCTCGTTTTCATCGTATAGAGATTTCCGTCCTATTTATTTAGGATTTTGTGCGATTATTTCAAAAGTGTCCTAGTTATTCGCCCAGGAGGTGACGGTTTTAACAGCCCTTTATAAATAATTATTTTAACCAGACAACAGTATGCAAAATCAGTTTTCTCAATGGAGTCATTGTTATGATTTGCCAACTAAAGAATAAGAAAGAGATAAAGGAAATGAAACAGCAGGATATTTAACTTCGATGTAAATATGCTACGGAGTTTCCATATGTGTACCTAAACTGTGTAATACTGAAAGGTTCTAAATACTTATAGAGTCAAATCTAATTCTATTTTGTCGATTTAGTTTACCTGTTCCTTTTATTTCTACATCGATTAATGATAATGTGCTTCTTTTACTTCTACAAGTCCCCATTCTGTTTCCAATAGAGCCTGAAATATATGCCATTAGATGTTGAACATGCGTGCATCGGAAAAGTGAAATGCTCTCTTGTTAAATTCGTCCGCTTCAGTTGCAAATCCCCCTTTTCCGTTTTTCCAAGTGTCTTTCATGATTCGGAAAATCGTATCGATTAATTGAATTCGTATATTTTGTTTTAAAATTCGCCTGTATAATGGTTTTTTTTAAGGAATTTATTTAACGAAAACAGTAAATAGAAAAATGTTAGTGACTGCGATTAGGTTTTTCTGTTGATACTGAATAAATCTCGAAATTAATAATTGTGTGCTATTATAGATATTTAAATTAGATAGTAGACTTTTGGAAAAATTTAATGTTATTAGTGGTAACCATTAATTGTCTTAAGCCCGTTTGCGCTGGACTTGCGGCATTTGTCGCAAACTCAATATACATAAATTTAAGATGAATTGTTAAAATGACAATTGTCTATAACAAGTGAACGGGCTGTGTCGGAGGTATCTTTTTTAACAATTTCGCGATTTATAGGTTTATATAGCATGCCAACCACTTCGAGGGTTGCTGGTTTCCTTTTGTTTGAGGGGCATTCCGTTGTTAGCGTACTCTTGCATATACCATCTATATGTACCACAAATAATCAACTTTGGATTTTATATCTTTACACGTTGCGAAGCTAGATGATGGTTCATGTGTGGAATTTAGTGTAGTGATGTATAACTGGAGTACCTTCAGCTAGACGCGAAAACCAATCAAATCATCATTTTTAGATATTAAATTTAGTTGTAAAAATACAAGTGGTGGTGCTTATAGGAAGCCTGGCAAACATGAAAATAAACTTTTGTCTACAGGAATATAAATAATTTCTACTTTCCTACAGCGAAACAATGTTTTCCTCTTTTCGGACTAAAAATGCTATCGTTCCAGCGCGTTTCCGCCCCTAAAAGTGAATAATTGCCTCATGTTTTAGTCGTTGCTAGGCAGACGAAATTAAGCGGACGAAAAGGCGACCTAGGCCGCAACGTTAATATTTTCATCTGGTATGCTGTCAACGTTGAGGTTAGCGAAAAGATGGGCCATTTTCCTCTTTCTCCATAAAAGTGCATGGTTTTTCTATAATATTTATTCGCCTGCACCTTAAATTGGCGTAATAACAATATACTTCGATAATTTAATTTGTAATGATAGGATAATTTAGATATGTTTACTGGGTATCCGTACAACGCCCTCTACATTATTTATGCTCCAAGAAGCGCACTTCCACGGGTTTACATCGCTTGTATCCGATTTAAATCGAGAGAACAATTACACTGGATTGTTCATGCACCAAAGCTAACACTCTGCTAGTATTTATATATCTCATAACTCATCTGATAACTCATTTGGCAGATGAGCCGCGAAGAAACCCGCTATTAGAAAATACGTCCGTCTGTTCCCAAAGTCTAGCGCCTACTGCATTTCTCCTCGCCGCAAGAAAATCCACCCAAGCCTAATTTGTTCTGGAAAAAAAATAACACGTGCGACTTCCGAGAAATTCTTAAGATGCTATATCTGTAAAACTAAACGCTGCTGTCATAGGAGTTCTAGGAAATATTTTTGGTCGCCGCTAATAAGCATGTCAAACGTTAGATTAAGTTTCGAAAGTGGCCTCCTATAAATTTAATTTTTGAAAATAATGAAAATTGTAATCAACATAAAAATGGCAATTAAAATAGAAATTAGATTCTTATGGAGCGGCAATGAAAATAGTACTTTAATTCAGATGAAGTGGCACAATCAAATGAACATAACAATCTATCACTTTTCGTACTAAACTACTCAAAACTTAATAGGGATATAACGTAAAGCATATATGCTTGTATTTGGCGGCTAATGGTCGTCCATTAGTGATAATTAGAGCAAGCGTTAATGTTGAAAAACAAAAAACCTGTCCTGTCTTTTTAGATATTTTTGTGCATTGTTTTTTTTAATCGTGTGCGTTACGTTTGTGTTCTTAATAATAAACAGCAATGCAGAGAAACCATAGAACAACAAAATTTAGCTGTTGCACCAAAGAGGAGATCGCCAGTTCGACATTGCTGATATGTTAGGAACCACGCAGTGCGTAATTTCACGTGTCCTTTTGCGTCATAGAGAAACAAGTACGACTGCAAGAAGGCCTGGAAGTGGTTCTTGTCGCACCACAACACCTTGTGAGGATCGGCTTTTGCTAATTAATGCAAGAATGCACCCCACCACCCCTTTTCAACTGCTCGACATCTACAGCAAGTGCTCCAAAATACCCCAGGAAATCGAGTCTCCGATCAAACTGTAAGAAATCGATTGTTTGGGGTAGGACTTACCTCATACCACCCCCCTGAGATGTCCTGCAAGAACTGTGGATCAACGAATCGCCGGGTCGAATGGTCAAGACGTAGGCTTCAAGAAGCGACACCGGGGGATGATATACTGTTTTAGGACGAGTCTAGATATTGTCTCGGCAATGATAACCGGCGTCAAAGAGTATATCCTAGTGCCGGACATCCTCCATTACCTCAGTATACCCAACCAGTCGTTGCCTTTGGTGGTGGTGGTCTTACGGTGTGGGCTGGAACTTCTTTAGGGTGGCGTGCTGACCTTCATAGATTTAATGGTACACTCACGGGCCAACGTTATGCACAAAAAATCATTATGGACCATGTTCTGAACCGTCGCAACTCTGTTGGACGGGAATATTTTGTTTTTCTTGACGACAGCGCAAGAGATAAGATAAGAAAATAAACCATCTTGCTCTTCCTCCGCTATCTCCAGACCTAAAACCCATTGAGCATGCATGGGACCATTTGCAGAGACAGTTGGATCATCATAATCCAAGGCTTACTACTGTGCAACAGCTGAGGGATGTATTGCCGGTACTGTTGCATGAAATTCCACAAGAATATATTGATAATTGCATTGAGAGTATGCCAGTAAGGTGCACAGCAGTTATTACTGCCAGAGGAGGTGTCTCGTCTCACGATATTAGAATTTAATAAATTTAAGTTAAGTGAAAGGAGACAATAACGACTTTCATTGTAATATTGTTGAATTTCGTCTTTAAACGTACCTTTGTTATAATTTTCGTGTTCATCACTAAAAAGACGTTACATTTTGTTGTTTTGGTAGTTTTTTATTGTAAATGCAATTGGTGTTCCCTTTAAGGGTGTTACACTGCAATACACAATATACTATGTTAGAAAGGTTGATAGCACAGGGAGGTGGTAGTATATTTTTTGCTGGCGAGTTTTACTTTTTTCATTTAAATTTGTGTCATTCTTTCATAGTAAATATTCACGACCTGCCACTGAAAAATGCTACACGTTATTGGAAACGTTCAGTTGAGTGAATGATTTCCTTCCACGTATCTGAAAGTAAAGGAGAGTTAGAACAGGGCGGTGTGAGTTAGAAAAGGCTGTTTACGTTAGTTGCTACGACGACGACACGGCCGTATTTGGCGTGTTGCTAATGTGAATTCTGATAACATACCAATGTTTCGCCTTTAGAGTCGAAGCCCTCGAAATTCTTAAGTTCAGTACACCGAGTGCTCGATTTTAATTACATTTTAGGAAATTATAGCTTTCGTTTTTAAATTATTGAGTATCAATCTAAAACCGAACGTGAGGTCTAGAAGTTTAAAATTAGTTTTACCGTTTCTAAGAAGCTATTGTATGTGTTCTTGCCAATGCGACTCCCCCATATACTATACAGGGTGTATTAAAACGTGCGGCTAATAATTACATCACGCAATGATACCTTGAAAAACAAAGAACAGCAAGCCTTTAAGCAAAACAGATACACCACAGATGCCATATGTATTGTTCGACTAATTAGAGAAAAGGCGCTTGAATTTAGAAAATCCGCTTAAGCCTGTTTTCTTGTTATGACCAAACCCTTCGGCAGAATAAGGCTATCGGATATCGTAACTATATTGAAAGAAGCACAAGTACCAAACAGTATAACATGCATAGTACCGTGAGTTCAAAAAGTAATTACATAAGGGTTGTTGGCTATGGAAAATAAAAGTAATGTCAACAGCAAGCTTTAAAATTCATTAACTGTCATCCCTGTTATTGTTCTCATAAGTTTATATTGAAAATTCAGTTAAGTTACAATTATAATGGTTTTTACAATAGAACACAAAACGTTTATGATTGAATCATATTTTCGAAATGGTATTCGAGAGAACGGCGAATCGATTTATAGTGCGGTGCCATGTTTAGAAGAATATCGGCAACAATTTCCAGATATTGCTGTCCTTGAAGGAGATTTTTACAGCGCACTTAGAAGATGTGTTGATGTATTCCGAGATACAGGGAGCACTACTCATAGAGATAGAGCTGGAAGGCCAAGAGTTTGTACTCAAAATACAGTTGATGATGTTCGCCAACGTTTGAACGAGCAACCCACTAGATCACTACGTACACTTTCGCAAGAGACTGGTTTATCATTAGGAACTTGCCATACTATTGTCAAAAAAGATTTAATGCTGTTCCCATACAAAATTCTTGCTTTACATGAGTTGCTGCCAGCAGATCACAATAGAAGAATTTTGTATTGTCAGTGGTTCCAACAAAATTTAATGAACAACGACGAATTGCTAAAGTATACATTTTTTTCTGACGAGGCCTGGTTCACCCTTTCGGAGTATATAAACTCACAAAGTATGAGGTTATGGAGTGCTGCAAATCCGCATACTTTTCGCGAATCTCCCCTTCACCCGTTACAAGTTGGTGTTTGGATTGCTGTGTCTCGAAGACGTATTATCGGACCCATATTTTTCCACGAAACTGTTACTGCTCTGAGATACCGGAATATTGTACGTGAATTTATTAATCAGCTTCATGAGGATGAGCTCCAGCAAGGCCACTTCCAACAGGATGGCGCGAAGGCCCACACCGCTCAAGAGACCCTCAATTACCTTCGTGAATTTTTTGACGATCGAATAATTAGTATATATTCAAATCCAGAATTTCCACCTAGATCACCAAGCTTGACTACTTTATATTCCCTTATTTGAAAAATAATGTATACACGATCCCTATTAACAATACATATTGAGGAACTGCAAAACAGAATTACGGAACAGTGTGCCAATATAACTCCTCAAATTATTATAAATGCTTTTATTAGTATGAAAAGACGAGTAAATTTGTGTCTGCAAGAAAACGGTGGTCATTTTGAACAACTTCTTTAGTTTTTTATGTTTATTTTTATGTACCTGTGAAATAAAAAAATTATAATTTCCAATTGTAATGATTGCCTACTTGTTATGATTTGTTTAATAGTGTAGGAATTTAGTTGTTGCTGTTATCGTCTAAATTGAAATATCAGAACCCGTTTTTTCAAAAATTGATTGATTTACATTTACCATGCAACTTAACCTAACATAACACTGCCGGTTAGGTACTGGCGCTTGCGCTAGAAAGGCTGTGTCTAAACGTCAATTGGTATATAAAGCTTGCATTAGACATTCTTTTATTATTCCATGGCTAACCGTTATGTAATTACTTTTTGAAC
>JABXWE010000962.1:0-47311 GCA_014611495.1 Limonius californicus
CACAAGCAGGCGACATAGAGTTATCCCACCAAAGCAACGTGTTTTCTACATTCAATTCAGTGAACAATGTCATCAAGTGAAGACGACGATGTGATTGCAATATACCACCGCACACACAGCTTGAATGTTGCTTCAAAACTGACCTGTCGAGTCGCTCGGCAACAAGAAGCCGACACGCAGCTTGGATGTTTCTTTGCTGAAGCGTTGGTGGGTGTACGGTGTATATAAACCATGGGTGAAACATGAAAGATACACACTGGCGACATCGTGTCGTTGTCGCGTCGCTGTAGCGCAGCTTTGGTGGGACAAGGGCCTAAGTTTTAACGGCCTAACTAGTTCTTTGTGTAGTCCTCCAGGATTTTATAATATTTCTATATGTATTTTCGTTTGCTGATTTCTTAATATTTTTGGTGTGTAAGTGAAACGCAGGTAAAACTTATTTTTTGGTAGATATTTGAACATTGTATTATATTATTATAAATATGCGTTTCTGCTTACTGTACTTCTTCAAGAGCAGCCACTTTAGAGACTTGAAACTTCAGCGGATTTACTTAAAAAAGAAAGTGCATCCATAAATAGCTATCAATTGTATTTTTGATCATTGTTTTACTGATTCCAATTCGCAGAAAATTTGATAAGGAGGAAGTGCAGATACTGTCTGCCAACGATGCTAGAGAAATTGAGTCAATTTTTTTATATTACACTTTGTTTGATCAAACATAGTGCTTATATTACCAACATATCCACAAAGCAATTAATTTTTTGACTAGTTTTAGTAAATAAAAATGGCATCAACAACATAATAATTTATACCTGCAACTGTTAAGCACTGCCTACAAATGTGCATTCTGTTTCTACTTTCTCATCAAGTCTTGGTAAACGTGCACTAACCAATATTAAAACATAGTCATAACCAATCTAGTATTACTACTACTATTAAAATGAACTTTAAAATAAACATTAACATGTTCAAGTTAAGTCCCTTACTTTGGAACTTTCAGTTTAAAACGTAAACCTATTCCTCCTACAAAAGCTTTCAATAAAGTATAAGCCTGCAATAGCAAACAGACAACCCAAAATACATATCATAAGGTACTGCCATATCTAAATTTTTATTAAGGGTATTATGAATCACAGATACCTGTTTTTGGTATGTTTGCTATTTGAGTTGGCCACTATCAAAACTGGCTATATCACTTTCAAGTTAAACGGAGAAAAGGGCAAAAAAGTACCACGTACTCAATATGCACTTTATAGCACCACAATTTTTTGTATATGTATAATTATTATTATTACAACCTTCTGAATTAGTGAAAATGGTCTAATATTTATTTAAACAATGAAAACAACCAAAATTAATATGTATATAGAGGGTTTTGAAACAGTATTACAAATCTAGAGAGTTTTGAAACAGTTTACAGCGCACATAGCTAGTTTTGAAAACAAATGGGTGTAAACAAACTATAGCTCAAAAATTAAAATTTTATTCATATTCTTGTTGACTACATATTGTTTATAAAAATATAAAAAAAACTGATTTTACATTACTCAAATATAATATAAGCATCAGCAATATCTCAGCCAATGTCGCTGTTATCAAAAAATAAATTTGATTGAATAATAGTGTCATCTACTTCTAATACTATGTTATTATCTGAAGTTGAATTCAAGTCAATATTATTTAATGTATCTGGTTCTATTGTTTCTGTTGTTTCATTATCTTCATGTACTTCATACTCAATGGCCTGCTCCCCTTCTTCTACGTCTTTACTTTTTTCAAAATCTTCTTCGTCGTCATAAAGATCCTTCTCTTGTTCAATATTTTTTGTTTGGTCCCAAACATTAATTTCGTTTACTAATCGAATGTCATCAACATCATCCGGTTTAGCTTTAGGATCTGGACAAACATCTTTAAAGAAATTGAGTTCCGGGAGGGTTTTCCAATTTACACCAAAATGTTTAGCCAATAATTGCGACACATCTATTAACTTATCAGGTTTTACTTTTTCATTTTCCAAGTTTACTTGGGATGGGTTTATGGAATTTGGATGTTTTCCTTTTTTAAATATATTTTTAGGCACTCCTATGTCGGCATTATAATTAGGTTCTCCTCTTACTAATATCTGGTTTCCTTTCTTAGTGATGATTATCCTTCTGGAAGGTTTAAACTTAAAATGCCAAGAAGTTGTTTTTTTAATTGCAGATTCTGATGCCTCCTTCCACTCAAACACTGGTACCTCTGATACTAAATGAAAAACAGTTTCAATCGCTTTGAATATTTCAACATATTCTTCTGGTCTAATTATGGTGTCTTTCTTATTAATTACACGCTCAATTCTTCCAAATATGCGATCTGGAGGTACGTAGGAATGTCCTGGTATTGGAAAAATTAAAATAACTTCTTTGACTGTATCCGGAGCTTCACATTTTAACCATTTACTGAGCATTCCTACAAGGGATGTATTTTTGTTTTGGCCCCCACAACCGTCGGCTATCATACGAATTCTTTCAATGCCTTCTAAGTCTGTATTATGGAGTCTATGATAAAGGGCAGATACGATTTGATTCGAGCCTTTTGGATTATCAATTTCCGTCCATGTGTATATAAAAGTGTTCCCTAGATGTTGTGGAGATTTGGAAGATCCATGACAGATTGTAAAATAGTATGTATAAATTTTGGTAATGGAAGATTTTTTTGGCAAACGTAGGAAAACGTAATTGTTCCTTCATTGTCTTGCTGCAAAAGTTAGTAAAAACAACGAGCTCTAACATTATGTACTTTAAATTTTAAACTCAAAATTTTTTTTGAGTGTTCATTTACAGCATTTTTCATTTCCTCTTTTAGCGATATACACAAAGAACAGGCGTCCGTAGCCGTTCTAAAACTGAAATTAAAATGAGACGTAACAGTTTTTCTAAAAAACTCATATTTAACTTTAAAATTCGGGAATTCTTCATTATAATGCATCCATATTTTTTTCATGGTAAGATCTGCACTTATGTAATGTCGGGTCGAATTCTGTCCTCTACAGTAACGCGAGTCTAAAGGCTTTAATGTTTTAAAAAACGTAAGAATTGTCTGTTTATTATTTTCTAATACCCTTGATCTTCTGTCACCCCCTCTATTTTCTTTTGCTGGTAAACCGGTGTTCAAATCAGCGTGACAAACTTTTTGAATTCGAAATTTTGATATTTGCAAAATTTTCAAAAAAGCTTCTTCGCATATTTGCACTATCTCTGTTTGTTTGCCTTCAGTGTTTGATATTAATCTTCTCGCAAAAAATTTAATTGATATATGTTTCCTTTTCATATTAATTTTTGGTTTAGAAGCTGACGTATACTGCAATATAAAATTGTCTTGGAAAATTTTGTCCTTAGATGAATAAAACAATTGATGAAAACGGCGTACATCTTGCATCGATAAAGAACATTTGTACACTGGTTTTCGTGCATGATCACAATTTGGATAAGTTGGTGGATTCTTAGAAGTATGCCTAAAATAAATAATATGAAGTAGCAGTAGTAAGTATTGACAATACCAAGATTCTTTATGATCAGAAACTTATTATTAAAAAGCGCGTTTTGGATAAATGACTAAATTAATCTCATTTTTTTTTTGCTACATTACATTTCCATGTTTCAGGCCTTCTATACTTCTTTCTACCTTTCCCCAATACTTGAACTTCTTTTATACCTTCTGACTTTTCTCGTACAGCGTGTTCTAGATCTGAATTCATTATTTATTGCATTAATTAAACATTTAAAGTTGTATGTGTACATAACACGACCACCACAATTACACTGCACCAAACATAGAAAGTTTTGATTCGGTACAGATCGACTACCTATTAAGACCTTAGGAATATAGCTAGTTCTGATACACAGGACACATAGACAGTTTTGAAGCAGTTTTCATGATAGAAATAGAGAGTTTTGAAACATTTTGCGAAATTCAAACCGCAGTTTTACCCAAATATAGCTACTTTTTAAACATTTTGATAGTTTTATTAGATAGATGGCTAAATTCTTAATTATTTGACGTGCGCAACTCATTTTCGACAAAAAAGTGATATAGCCAGTTTTGATAGTGGACAACTCATTTTATTGTATTCAACTTCTATTAGTAGGACACCTGGATATCTTCAACCATATAATTTTACAGCCACCAATGCATTTCTATGGCATTCGGCACAGATTAAGATGATGTCAATATTTTTCCCATTCGAATACATATTGTTCAAACCTTGTTTGAGTTGAATAAGATTTACATTACAATACCACCAATAAAATTTTGGATATGGCAGTACCTTGTGATATGTATTTTGGGTTGCCTATTTTTCGAACGGCAGGCTTCTACTATCCCGTGAATCACCCTCTATGTTATTTCATACTACAAATATATTTTTAACTTCGCAGAAAAATACATAAAAACCCCAGCAACGTATAACGAAAGCAATTTTAATTTACTACATTACATTATGTACGGTTTTATACGAAATAGGTCCAGTCTCTTCGGGTGAGTAGTAAATTACGAAGCGCAGTTTATTTTTCTTCTGGCATTTTTAGTGATGTATGATGTACACAAATATTTATTTGTAAGAAACATCCTGATTACTGTTTTCAGCCAAACAGGGAATCTTAACGGAAAAAACTATTATACAACTTGCTCGGTTCTTAAACTAAACATGAGATGATTTAGGGAAACCGTATGAATTTCTCTAACCAGAAAATCTGTAAAAAATTTCTTGCCGAATAACTTTTCTACGAGAAATAAAAACATGAAGGTTTTTAAAAAAGTGTGTGAAAAGAAATAAGAAGACCTAACCTAGAACTCAAAAATAAATAAATCTGTGCAGATTCCTAAGGACAATAAGTGAAAAAAATAATAAATAAACGATTTTTACAGATGAAAATTGTACTATTTGGAACTATTTTCGTTTTATATTTCTCATCTGAATCTAAAAGTTAGACACTAATTGTACTATACATATTTTGCATACATACGTACGTGTACATTATTTCTAGTACAACAAACATGTTGTCTGCTGAACGGCTTTAAATTATTTATCTATATTAATTTTTTAAATATGTTGATATATACCCTTGCGAGAGGAGCCCTGCCTTGTTATAATGGCGTAGTGGCAACATGTTGTTTAGTAAGTACAAGATCTGACGTTCCAATTCTGGCAGGTTTTAATATGTCAATAGTTCTTTATTTTGTTTGATGCAACACTGGTTATAAAGTGTGTTTATTTAAAAAGAAATATGTATTTTGGTTTCAATTCTACGTAACTGCAATTTATACCGAATCGGGTTTAAAAAGCGTGAATTGGGTGAAACATGAAATGTTAATTAGTGAAAAACGCTTCAATTACAATCATTACTTGGGTTAACACAATTGAAAAAATGTAATGAAAAATAGTTAAACATTTAATACAGTCTAACAAAGTAAACACGACCTCGTTAATTATCTTCTCATATAGTACTTCATGCAATCTGTTTAACGGCGATTCGTATTAAAATTGCGTTGCAGTTGTACAGCATTAAAAATGAAAGATAATTCATTTGTAAGCATATATGTACAAAATACAGAAACATTAAAGGTACATTTGAACCCGTCGGCATTCGAACTCCAAACATTATACGTACAAGGCAAAAGTTTTAGGGCTACGCTATTATACCAACGCAAACCTCCTGCCACAAGCGGATACATTAACATCTGCAATATCAATATTATTAAACAACTAATTATAGAAGGCGTTTAAAGAAAGGTCGTATAATATACCAACGTATAGTACTCACTAAACCAAACAAAAAAAGAAAGGTAAAAGGAAAATGTTTCAGAGATAGAGGCGATTTTGTTTTTATACAATGGTGTGAAAAAGTTCTGCAACACCCAAAAAAATAATTATTTCTTAAAGTTTAGCTACATTTTTGGCATAGTTTACAAAAATTATTTTTAAATATTTGATTTTAATGACTATGTCAACAACTTATCTCTTAATTAGGTAGGCGCTTCCAGTCGTGAAATAGCTATGAAAGTGCAGTGTAATCAATCCACAGTTATTAGAGCGATCACAACATACTTTGAGGCGGGAAAAATTGAAGATAAACACTGCAGTAGCCGTCCAAAGAAACCGTCAGTGAGAAGCCACAGTGTATCGCGAAGGACGCGCCTGACAGAAAGAAGTCTTAATTTGACAGATTTAACCAAAATATAGTCCGAAGCTACTGGTGTAAGTGTATGCATTTTTACTGTATGATGGAGACTTCTTAAATCTGGACTTAGGGGTTGCAAAGCCTAAAAGAAACCCCTCCTATCAGAAAAACAAAGGCTCCGCCACTTGAGATGGGCAAAAGATCATAGCCATTGGGCCCCAGAACAATGGCAGAAGGTATTATTTAGTGATGAATCTACCTTTAACATTAACAATCATGCTGCAAAAACGTATGTTAGAAGATTTCTTGGAGAAGAATTTTCACGACAATGTGTTCTGCCTACAGTTAAACATCTAACCTCTGTCATTATTTGGAGCTGCATCTCTGCTGAAAGTGTTGGTAGACTGCATGTTGTATGTAATGCAACCAAATACATTGACTTCCTACAGGAGAAGATGCTACCTAGTATAAAAGAGATATTTCCTAACAAAACCTTTATCTTTCAAGATGATAATGTTCCTTGCCACAAAGCAAATGTTGCGCAATCTTAGATGTCGTCCAATACAGTTAAAGAATAGACTGGCCAGCACCATCTCCGGACCTAAATTCTATAGAAAACGTATGGCAGAGAATTTCTAACATTATTTCAAGAAGAAAGTCCACAAAAAGTGGAATTAATCGAATCCCTAATTGATACCTGGTATCGCTACATTACGAAGGAAGAATTACAGAAACTGGTGAATTCTTTGCCAAAAAGGTGTGAATTAGTTATTAAAAACAAAAGATGGCCTAAAATTAATTAGTGTGTATTGCAATAAACTTTTAGGTGTAGACTACGTTATTACAACTATTAATGTAAAATTTTTGTTTTGAATAAATGTTATATATGTAATTGTTTTCTTTTTTTATGGATCAACATTTGGGCTATTATTAATACTCGTATTGTGTTTAAGTTGTATTATATTTGCAATGATGAAGAGAAACATATTTAAGAAACACGGGTTTAAACTACAATTCATCTTCTTTGTGCAGCTGATGCAAAACTTTTTTACACCACATTTTACACCGACATTTCTTGATAAATGTGGAGGACCCTCATCGTGCATAAACTATACATGAACCCTATCATTCAGGAGCACGTCTTCCGATAATGGGAGTAGAGTGTTATTCAAGAAGTGAAGAGATGGTTCTCCAGTCAAGAGATGTGGTAAAAATCCTGGCCCTGTCAAATGGTCTTCCTAAATACCCAGCCAGACATTTAGCGAAATTCGATGCTAATGTCTCAACAGAAGCTTGAGGATTTTTTTCTGCTTGAACATAATTGTTATACAGGTTAATAATATCCTGATTCGAATAAGCAGCTTCATCTAAAAAATGCCGTTCTTGAAATATAACCAGAAGCTGCAAGTGCCTGGACCCGTTGAGTATGGTACGGAATACAATTGTGTACAATAAATAAATAACAATTCCTTAAAATTTTCTTTTTCATGGCAAACGAAGAGACTGCTATTGCAATTTTGTTGATTAAAATACAAAATCCCGCGAACAGTTGTCTTGCCGCATATAATAATTAAGACTTTTTTGTTTGATTTGATGAGTACTATACGTGGGTAAATAAATTATACGCTTTTTTTTCTAACTCTGTATAGGTAATGGTAATGGACTACAGTGTTAATATTCCAGTTATAATATATCGGAAAACACAATCTAACAGTTGAAATCTTGCTTAAATATTACCTACTAATAGTTTCCAAAGAGTTCCCTTTCCAACACAGTTTGAATGTTACTATTTCCAAACTAATTGTAATGCGATTTTAAATTTAATAGAAGTAGTTGATCCATTTTGCTGCAATACTGTATTCCTAAATACTATGCGAACTTTTCGTTTGTTTAAACTTGAATATTTATTTTTAGCTTTCGATGAAAGTTTAATATATAATTATAATTCTCATGTACAATGGAATAAAACTCAAATTTTTCTATTAAAATATAAGATCTAGAATTAAGTGTTGCATATATGTGCATCTGAAGAAAATCGGTTTAGAACTGAAGTAATTTTATTATTAAAATAAGAAAAAGTTGCTTATTGCAAAGAAGCTTAATTTGTTTTCTTTCATTTTATAAATGTTAATGCATGCTGATAACAAGATGAATAAAGAGATCAAAAATAAAATCTTTAGAATAATATCAAAGCATACTTTTATTATTTATTGATATTAGTTACATTATTCTACGGAATAAACTAAATATTTTAATCTTCTTCTTAGGGTGCTTTCAAAGTTGTTGTACTTTAAATTAGTAAATACTGTGCAATGTGATTTGAAACTGATAGAAAACTAAATAGGTACATTACAATTCGGCAGAAAAGTTTCAGGATGTTCTAAAGGTATGTCCGAAAACGTAATCCCTTTACATGTTTTGCGTAATCATTACTGGTACGCGCTTAGTTTGCCATACCCGGTGATACACAGGATAGTACGAGCCTACCATTTCAAAAATAGGCAACCCAAAATACGTATTATAGTATACTACAAATAATACCGTTATCCGCTTTAAAAGAAACTTGTAGAACTAGGATTTACAAGCTACTTGTAACTCGGCTTAAAGCACCGATTGAGGTAAATTTACATACTGCGAAGAGGTTGAGGTTACCTAGGGGTTGTGACTCATGCAAGAAGCATAAAGTCTTTGTGTAGAATTCGTTATTTAAGATTACCCTGTTTAATTGAACTATTATTATTTATGTTAAACCTAGTATAAGATGTATCACAATTAACTTCCGGAATTAGCTTCCATCAGCAATAAATTACTTTTCAGAGATTAGATTAGATCGTCGCTTTATTGTTTGCCTTAGTACATAAACTTAAATAGCAAACAGAGCAAAGCGGTTTCTGATAAACTTCTGTGAAATGTAGATATTTATTTATATTTTATTTAAAAACGTGGACACCGTGGACTGATAGCGAACATTTAATTTGGCAAGCAATACGTCAAGTGTACCGGGAAAACTGCTTGCTTACGATAAAATTGTTAAATCAAAGATTGAATTAAGATTATACCCAATAAATTGTTCCAGAAGTACATTGCTAGGAATTGTTAAACGTATGAGATATAAACATAAAACAAGCATCAAGCTATTATGGAATCAAGCAGATTACAAGCATGGCGCAGCGGGTATCTCCAAATCATCACGACATATCGCCAAGAAAATAGAAATACATATATGTTACTTATGCGAAACTTGGTACGGCTCTCACGATATTGTACAAAAAAGTTGGGCAGACAATTCAGAAGACAAAGTGTAAATTAGATACATCCGAAAAATAGTACACCATATCATAGCATACCATATACCATAGCATACCAAACAGGCGCCTCTGATTCATAATACTGTTAATACAAATTTAGATATAGCAGTACGCTGTGATATGTATTTTGGGTTATCCATTTCTTCAATGGTAGACTCGAACTTTTTCGTGAATCACCCTGTATACTACACTTGTACGGAAAGGACCGATTTCGTAAAAAATATAAATGTAAATATTAACAGAAATATCCAAGCTGGGAAACTCAAAAACATGCTTCTATAATCACTTTTCTTTCTGAAACGATTATTGTTCGATTATAATGAAGTTTGGGATAAGTAAGTAAGTAATAATTCACTGGTAGAACAAGTTTAGAAAAAATCGTAACTACATGTTCATATTCTTCTATTCGCAAAAACTAATTCAGAATTTTTTAACTGCCATTTTTTTAATTTATCTCAATTCAGTTTTAAAATTATGTTGCCATTTTTCTACCTTCAAACTTAACGCCACTACAATTGTTTTTAAATTTCAGTTTTAACGCCAATTCACTCACTGTCCAGCAATCCAGTTAAACTTACTTTATAGGCAATAGAATTCCATACAATCCACTAATTTGGTTCAGATATAACAGTCGCAATTTGAACAATACTCCTGTAATATATGATATTGAAAATCTATGTTAAGAATGAGGTTATAAAAATATGAAACACTACGTTTATTCTTACAAAATAATAGTCTTAATACTCGAAAGAGCTTATATAATTTTGCTGAAATTTACAATGTCAAGGTGTATTAAAAATTCATTAATAGTACAGGTTTTTCAAAAAAAAACCCTTACAAAAAGTTGTTTTTGTCAGATCTAATTTACTATTTTTAAACTATAGGGCGTTTTAATTCCAACGAAACCATTGTTATTGTAAATATCCTATTAAAACCGATACAAATGTTAACTTTAACACTTGTCTAACCAGAGACACCTTATCTATCTCGTTCTATAAAGCGCACTCGCTTCTACTTTAACTGTATTATACTTTCGTTTGCCTCTACGCGTTTGTCGAACATCTCAAATCATTCTTGAGTAGAAGCTTCCTGTTAAACCTAATTATGGAAATGAAGAAATGTTTCTGATAGTTGTTTATTCTAAAAAAGCGTCTTATGAGTACAGATTCCAAGATTGTTAGAAGCGTCTAAGTATGATGAGCTGAAAGTTCGATATAATGTTATACAAATATGCTGCTGGGACTGCTATTAGAAATATAAAATAATCCAGGTCTGTTTTAATCGTGGATGGCTGTAGACAAGCTAATATTATTTTTAAGAATATGATTAACCTCTAGTATTTAGAAATTGTTTGTAAATACAAAAAAATATTAATTTAATAAACTAATTATAAAAAAGTAACCGAATTGCCGTTATGAAAACGTGGATGGTTTTTCTAAATGTGTAAATTTACTCTGCGGCAATTTTTTGTGCAAACTGCTTGCAGCAAAATGTAGCAATTGTTCCGCATCGTCGCATATTTACAACTGATAAACATAAACAAATTTTAAGCTAAAATTTACTTAAACACTTTTATTCTAAAACTATAATTCAAATGATGTTGTACACAAATTTACCCTGTCTTTCTTTCTGTACAGAAAATTTAATGTGAAGTTTGAACTCTAGAATAAACTGCTTTTATCGAGATACGTATATATTCTCATCTTCCGTTTTAAGTTAAGAAGAATATTTTGATTACAGATCTTCCATTTTTTTAAATGTAGAAGATATTTAAAATAATACTATGTTTAAGTGACATAGGAAAAATGCGATATTACAATACCAAGTACTACAGGTTCAGCCCTACTAACCGCAACTCTGGATGTAAATATTTATTATAAGAAAACTAATAATCACAATAATGTGACCATGCAGTGAATGTTTACATTTAAACTTGTGATAAAAATGTGGCACTTTTTGATGCTACTTCACGTGTATGCCACACAAATTTGAATTTTACACTTATTTGTTTCCATTCTTATATTCACCTGATCTTACGAAAATTTTAAAAATTTTTACTTCTTGAAGCTATTACAGTAACAGCCACAGACATTACCACTTCATATGTTCTATTCTAGTTTTTTTACTTAAATTCGTTTGACAAACCTATAGAAGTAATAGAAAATGTATGTTTTTCAATGAAGTTTGTTCAGAGAATACTTTCCACATCGTTTTCCATCTCAATAGGATATTGAATATTTTCCTTTAGGTTTATATAATATATATTATTTTCGACTTACCTTGTGACTGTCCCCGAATATCGTGATGCCGGCGTGGGGGTGGTTCACCCCCTTAGCAGTTCACTAACAAGAAATATGTCTTCAACACTTAACTGTCCCCCCAAAAATTTGGGATATAACTGTCCTATTAGCACACCTTAGTTTAATTTTATTTTTGGTAAATCACTATTTGTTGTAATCGTACTGGTATAGAGAATATATCAGTTAACTAGATATTTATTTGGCTCCTGGATGTGTGTTGAATTTTATTAAGAATATAGTTTTGGCACAATTTTAGATCGCATAGAAAATATGGATACAGAAAACAAGCGTGGAATGTTTTTTTCTATAAGTAGCTTTGTCACAAGCAATTATATATTTTGAAAAAATGTCTTTCTTGCTCTTCTTTGTGTTAATGAGATACCTACATAACAATCATTACCAAAAAGCTCGCGGGTCAGAATGAAAGCTCACGCCGTCGCACCGGACCGTTATTGCAGGAATAATCACGGGCGGCGTTGCCTAGCGAGATGACAGATGAACAGGAGATATACTAAGGTTGCTAGGGGAGGTCCAGACCCAATGCGGAAACACGCAGGCGTAATAATATCCCGGAGTCTGGAGGCGGGATCACAATCCAGTGATACATTGACTAGCAGGAGACGGCCTATACGAAAGAAAGCGTGCGAAGTGAGATGAACTTTAGTATTATGTCATGATTCCCTTCCGGGACCCGGAGCTTTCTTAATAGTGGGGATACCGATACAGTTTATGGCTAAACACTAAACACTTTTTTATGGTCAGATTAAAGTGAGAGGGGTTTAATGGATTTGTTTTCTTGTAAGGAAGATAGATGGTGTGAGCTTTGTGCGAAGATATTTATTTGCTGCCGCTTTTAGATGCTGCAAGACGATTTTCTGCTTTCTTTTCCATCTATTTTCTTATTTACGTTTTCTCTCTTGCGCCGTTTTTAAGTCAGCTCTCTACTGTATCATTTTTCTGGAGTAAATTTTTTGTTTAGCAAACGTAATGTAACTGTTTTATTTGGGATAATTCTAATTTTCATAAATTTATTTCGAAGTCATTTCTTTAATATATACTTTTACTACTCATTGTTGGTAATTACCAGGTCATTGGCTTAAACAGAAGAAAAAGAACACTAATTAGTATGGATACAAAGTTAGGGAAAGTACTACGAAAGCCAAAAAATACATATTCAATACCAAAACCATCGAACTAGAAAAAGGAGCCCTGAAAATTATACCTAAACAGCATTTTACTAAAAAATTCTTCTAACATAACATATGTTCGGAAATATACCATGCTATTACAGGAAAATATACATAATTATGTTAGTAAGGAGTACAATCCGACACAGTTGCAACCATAGCTTTGGAACTGCAAATATTTCCTCGTTATATCCGTTAAACCTATTAAAAATTATTTACAGTTTAAAACATCAAATGTCGAGTTTACTATAAAGGGGGTGTATCTTTGGATAAAGATATGCAGAACCTACAAATAACGATTGTCTAATATAAATTACAAATACTTACAGATTAATTGTGACATTTTAGTTTCTTTTTTTTAATAATTCGTCGATCGTTGATTTGTGCATTAAATCTTAACCCCCTGAGCCTGAAAACATTTTATGAAAGTAAAGATGTCGTCCTTACAAGATTTTCGTCAGTGTAAGAAGTTTCAAATCTAGAACAATGTTATAAATTTAAGGATTACCGAAACAGCACTTGTAAAACTTATTGTAGCTCAGAATAAAATTCATTGAGACATTCCAAAAAATGCCAAAACTACATATTTCTTATTTGAATCACAATCTTTAACAGATATTTTTAGATAAAAGTTGCTTGGAGGAAAATATCTTCCGAGCCACACAAACTATTTTAAATATGTTTTCATTTTGTTTCTGTTACAAGTGGGAAAAGTCACAGTAATAGGAAAACAAAATACAGTAAACAATGCAAATCCAAACAGCAATCTTATATGAGTTAGACTATAGTTCACTTTCTGGTATGAACACAACATTAGGAGACGAATAACTAAAATATTAATAAAAAAATCTATACTCTACACCAGTAGTTCAAGAAACGTTTTTAAAGCGCAACGCCCTTCTGACCACAATTTTTCTCGCGGCCCCCGTCTTAGTACTCAACTTCATTCATAAACAATGGCTAAAGGGCCAACTGACGCTATCTATTACCAAGTAGAGCAATTTATTTATTTGATTTCTGTGTTGCCGAAAATGTCCACCTTATTCGGGAGGGTGCTAGATGCCACTGGAATAATCTGGAAAATCCATATTGTATTATATAGGCAGCGAGCCGGGATGAGATTAGTCATCAAATAACAAGTAGGTACTGCTGAGTGTGTGTTGAGTGCAATAAATCGGTAACAAATATGTAACATTAAGTGCCACCTATATACGTTTTGTTAAAGATGGATAAATTTTTGAAACGGTCATTAGAAGCTTCCATGTCTGGTAGTGACAAGAATTCAAAGAAAAATAGATTGTACAGCGAGGAATATCTCAAATACGTTTTTGCCGTTATTTCCTAAAAACCCGAATGCATACTTTGTCGAAAAGTATTGCCAAAAGAAAGTATCAAGACGTCAAAGCTATTTCGACAAGAAGAATAAGTGACATGGTAGAAGATATTCGGAAACAAGTTGTTGAAAATATTAAGAAGTGCATACATATACTTCTCATTACAGAGCGACGAATCCACGGATATTTCTGTGCCCAATTAGTAGCATTTGTAAAATGCAATACTGGACACGGTATTACAGAAAATATTTTATTTTATAAACCATTAGAGTTCAATACCACTGGAAAATGTTTATTCGACATGCAAAGTACTAATAAGTACGAGATTGACTGCGTTGCTACAAAGGAAGTTTATCTACCTAGTTATGGAAACAAAATGCTATCGTAATAATTTTATTATGTCAAGTCTCCGTGACATTTTAGAGTGTATCCTCCAAGTTTGATGTAACTCGTTTAAGATTCGTCATTTCTGTATATAGTTAGAGGTGCAAAAATGAGTAATTTAAAACATGAACACAGAAGCGTCATCTAATTTCTGTGGAAAGAAGGCAATAATCCAAAGAATATCCATGAGAGAAAGGTGGCTGTGTATGGAGAAAATAGCCCATCCTATTTTCAAGTTAAATTTTGGTGTAAGCAATTCAAATGGGACATGGAGTCCATTCAGGAAGACCCAACGTGGGAAAGACCTCTAGAGGCACGAAACATGAGCCCATAAAGAGAGAAGATTTGGTATTGACTGATCGCCGAGTGACAATTTGAGTTATTGCAAGAGAAGCAGGTATATCGGAAACATGTTTTTAAAATCCTTCAGGAAGATTTGGGAATGAGCAAGTTGTCCGCACATTCCCAGGCTGCTCACTCCTGAACAAAAATTGTGTAGGCGACAAATTTGCGAGGATAATTTGGTGGCTTATGTCAAGATGAGGACTCGTAAATGGGGATGAGACCTGGGTACACCACTGGGACCCACCGACGAAACAAGAGTCCACGCAATGGCTTTTTAAGGGCCCTCCACCACCCAAGAAGGCGAAGACGCAATTATCAGCGGGAAAAGTGATGGCTACAGTTTTCTAGGATACCGAAGGGATTTTATGGGTTGAGTATATGCCAAAACGGTCTACAATAACAGGGAATGTCTACTACGAAACAATAATCAATTCGATAGCAGCTATACGCGAGAAAAGACCTCACAGTTTTGCCCAGGAAACTGTGCTTCTGCATGATAACTTATATCTTCTTCTTCGAGTGCTATATCTCTTACGAGAGGTAGCGATTTTCTCTCATATGCTTGTATTGCGCGTTTAAAGTACCACAGACATAGAAGACCTACAGCTATGGCAGTAGGTGGGCTCCGAACTACGGGAAGTGGAAACACTTCTATTCCAGAGAAGATTTACTAGGCAGAATACCTCACTGGTTTGCGATTGCCTTGCGAGGGAGAACGGCCGTTGAAAATACGATGTTCCAGTACTGGGAATTAAAACCAGGACCTTCGTCGTAGAAGTTTAACGCACCCACTTCTAGCCCACGGCAGCCTCCACAACTTATATACTCATAACATAATAAGTCACATCTTCATTCATGAAAACATAGAAAAGAAACTTACAATTTAATTTTTTCCTTCTTTACAATTAGTTTCTCAACATAAGAGCTAGCACACCTACCAAAATAAGAAACTTAAATCTCAAAGACATCCTCAGGTTTTTCAATAGCCTTCAACTTCTCTAACAAAGGCAAGGGCTTGTAAGTTACAATAGAACCATTAAGGGTCGCAGTGACGAAAGGCATGCCAAGGCCAAAGCACCAAACAAATAATAATAATAATAATAACATAAGAGCTTTCAAATAAATGTTTAAATAAGAAATTCTTTTTGAAATCAATATCCAATGATACCAAACATGACATGCTTCATTTTAAAATTTCAAAATTGCTTCCAGTTTTCTCTATGCCCGGGTTTTTTCGAAAAATTCTAACAGTGTTAATCAATTCTTTGCACATGGTTTGGTAGTAAAATTGTTTTCATCAACTTTACAGTTCATCGCGTTTCAGAAGAAGGGTGATACCGGTGGTCTGAAACAGCCTGTATTTTAATGTCTGAAGATTTCGGTAATATTTCCCATAAACATTCGTATTCAGCTGATAGGGCCCCAGTCTCAACTCCGCTTCCACTTCAAGATGTCAAGGCGGAACGTCTAACGAGGCTGCTGTAGTGTAGTTGACATCTCCCCTCTTATTCCAACACAGGCCAGTCTTTATAATTTGTCTACCCTGTTTTCTTCCTCTTTGTTTTGTGCTTTATGCCACCACACTAGCAATGCGTTAGTGATCATGGACACAATCACTGTCATGTACACTCAGTGTACCATGTTTGGTTCAAACCCCATGATTTACCACACACGCATCTGCAAGACCAGAAAGTGGCTTTGTTGTTTTGAAGGTTAGCTTGGTGTCTATAATGACCCCGAAGTATTTGACCGTTTTCGCCATCTGTAGACTTACACCGAACAGAAGTAACTCGCCGTGTTAAAGCTTTCTTCTCCACATTATTCCTAGGAGAAAGGTTTTTCTTAGATACACCGAAAGTCATTTTTTGTACACAATCTTCCAACGGCCTTTAAGGCCAATTGGATTCGATTGAATACAACGCCCTCTAATTTTTCATGAATGACAATCGTGATATCATCCGCATACCCTTGTTCGTATATCCCGTTTTCTTCTAGTACCTCAATGAGTCCATATACCACGAGACATCACGACGAGGGGTTAGAAGCTCACTTTGTAGGTAACTCCTAGGGAACGACACCCTTATGGTGCCAGAAGTGGCGTTGAGTCTACTTTTGAACATTTTCTTTTATCTATTGGCATAGAGCTGGGTGTATCCCCTTATAGCATAATTACCATTTAGACTTATGTTCGTTTAAACTTAAATCTAGATAAGTGTTTCTGAACATTTGAGCGAAAAATAACATACATTTCGACCAAAGGAAAAAGAAATACCTTCATAATTTTAGATTAAGCCGTTGATAGTCATATTTCAATTCAGAAGTTATTTTACGAATTTACGCAGCTTAAAAATAATTTCCTTGTAAAACACCAGAGGAACGAGATACTGTAATTAAATTATGTTTAATTTATACTTGATGCGGATTTTTGGATTACCAGGATTTAATATTCAACTTAATTACGGACTTCATTTACGAATTTTCTGTTTTATATCTTGGTTGGCTAGTTGTACGAGCTGGCTTATTGCTGAATAATTACCAAGTTTTAAAAGAAATTTCATTTTCCTGCTTCATTCTAATAGTAACTCATTCTCTAATTTGCGTCATTTTATTTCCGGAAAATACGTGCTTGGTTAATTTAAATTGTCATCTGGAAAACATATTTGGTGTTGTCTATTGCGGCATATAAATTATGAGAAATCTCTACTGATCTTAGTTTACTGGCTTTTGTTATTTTAATTGTATGCAATACAACGCAAATATTCGTATCATAATTTAAACATATCGTTCAAGCGGCACTACAATAACCAATTCCTTTCTTAGGGTAAATAGATGCAAACCAATGGAATAATACTGTTTGAACAATTTGCATTATGTATAATTTCTAAGTTAGTTTATATGTAGTATTTTATAAGTGTGTGGTGGTAGCTAAGGTAGAGCGCTCGAATTCTGAGCAAAACAGTGATTATGGCATGGATTCGACTGCCGACCCTTACTATGCGTATAAAAATCTGGTGCTGCAACCCACCACACACAATTCTTCAATACGGTTAGCAACCGTGGAATCTTAATGCTAAAAACCTCCTCTAGCATTTCTGTCGTTCAGATCCTCTGTAATTCTACCTTAGCGCAGAGAAGAAGCACATGTACAGAAGAGGCCGGTGCCCAGCAAAATTCGTTCGCATGGACGTTCCTATACTTTTCTGTCTGCATAGTTACGAAAAAATACATAATGTACCAAATTCAAAGTTCACCATTGGAATTTCGGAAATGGTAAGACATACGACTTCGGTAAAACTTATTATGTTTTTCAAATCAGTTGTGCATATGTTGTAAAACGAATTTCATTTTTGAATTGTAGGTAACAAAACACAGGTACTGTATAGATACTTTTAACGACAATTTGCAAAATTGAATATCCGGTGATAATAATAACTTCGAAGGAAATATATTAAATTATGTAACCAAACGGAAGTCGTAAATTACATATGATTAGTTTCAAGCTAGACACAAAGAATGACCGGCCAAGATGTAGTGTTTATTATTTAGTTTTGAAATGTTTTCCTATTTCCCAGTCAGTACGAGCAGCTGGCTAATCTCCGTGTGTGGCAATGATTGCAGCTTACAAATAGGTACATTTGGTTCAAGAACACAACTCTTTCCAGTGTTAAAAATGTGATAATAAGCAGTACGTACATCGCCATTATATGAAGCTTTCACTGCATTTTATTTATTTATTGAATAATAGCACGCAACTAAAGGTCCTTCATACTAAATATAATTTTCTTGCGCTTCCAGTTCTTCGAAAATAACCCTAATTTGAACATTTCAAGTTTCAGCATTTGTAGAACCTGCATACAATTTTTGAATTAAAATTGCATTTAAGTTGTGTTTCATCTAGCACCCCACGGGACATAATATGCAATATAATTTTTAAGAACTATTCTTCTTATTGCAACAATTTTGAAAAAACGACAATTCCCCACTAATTTTTAACCATTCCATGTTGTATCTTTTAAATTCTACCAAAGATTTTTAATGACTTATTGCTTATTATGGTTGAATATCCAATTTTTGAATAATGAAAGTCTAAATACTGCAGTTTGCATCTTAAGTGCAATCAATTCTCCCACACAGGCCTTAGAAGGATACTTACCTACAAAATGTTTGATGTTGTCTCGTTATTTATGGAGGCACCCATAGATGATGTATTAGATATCCTGAAAGATAAATTATTGGAAGACTTAATAAATCGTAGGGCCAACTTACATGAACAAGTTGAAGGAGCAGCTATGGATTTACCTGTAATCACTAACATATACATGGAAGACTTTGGCAGCAGCTAACCTAAAATCCAACGATTGGATTGGATATGTGGAGGACGTCTTTGTGGTTTGATCTCATGGACACTAAACTCTAACTAAACAACTTTCTAGAATATCTCAATTCTATTCACAATAATATCTAATTTACCACGGCAGTATTTTATTTCTAGATGTACAACAAGTTATAAGGAAGCCCAATGGCAGCTTGGGACTTGCTATATACAAGAAGAAGCAGCACACTATACTATACTATTAAACACCCACAACACAGAGGAGGACACACCTGCTGATATCATTGCAATGTAACGACAATACAGCCACAGCAATTAAAAACAATCCCCAAAGCTGAAAAACTCACGACTTACGAGGAATTAGCTCTGTCCAAAGACTTACCTTACAGTAAAGGCACTCCTCATAAAATATGTTCTGAGAAGGTACAACATAAATATAGTTTTCACTTCTAAAGAAAAACATTAGTTTTCAATTCGTCACTGTGTTTCAAATCAGCTGCTGCTGTAGAAAAAACTATATCGCACAAACTGGGCGTCCCATCGAGATAAGACTCTGAGATCGTGTACGTCATTGCAAATACAAGCGTATCACAAAATCGACGATGGCAAAACACACGTACATAATTGGCCACAAAATGGACTTGACATTGCTCTAATACTTGCTAAAGTACCACATTAGTTTCCGCGAATTATAAAAGAAGCTATTGAAATTAAGAAACCGCCTAGGCTTAGTCAAGCTTGGACACTCGTAGTTCACCCGATTCAAAAGCACTGTAGAAGTCGCCATCATGCTTCGCCGCACTTATTCCCGCCTAATGGACATTGCTGCTCTGCACAACTGTATGGAAGGATAGTTATACCATTCCAGTAGATTTCTTAGCCAAGAAGTTCGTCGTCTTCCTAATTACTTTTTCCCTGTATGATTAGTTGCAACAGGTCTTCTTCTTTCGTAACGATTTGTTCAAAGGGGTTTTAATACTTTCGCATCCCGCATTTGCATTCAAAACTTTAAATATTTTGAAGGTGCAACCAAAGTGTCTTGCGAAACGTTAGTTTCTGAGTTCAGAGACAGTTTAGACTAATCTTGATTATGCCGAGTGTTACTTCCAAGTGAGGACGTGGTCTAAGACGAAAATTAATCAAAGTGATGACAACTAGAGAAATCGCAAACAGTATAGAACCCCTTGGTTTTACAGTTAACAACCTTATACTTTACTGTAATTTAATGTTTATTTATGCTTAATTAAGTTTTCATGCACACTTCAGAGATTACATATGTATATATTGCTATGGTTATTCGCCCTTTAATAATTATAATTATCGCCCCACGTTGGTAGCGACAAAAAGTTGCCGTATTTATAAAACTCATGGAATAAACAAACAACTTATGCCAACTAGCCCAAACATAAAACTGTTATCTCAGAGAATTGCCCGTGGCTTCGCCTCGTACAAAAAAAATTGAATAGGTTCACCAAAAAAATTAAAACACGTGCAAATTCGTAGAACCGTCATTTTGCTTTAATGTCACCGTAACTAGTTTATCTTTTATGAGCACCAACCTTAACACTGAAGTTTGGCACGCTAAAATGCCCCTGGACGGCTATTCACCTGGTACCCAGACTGCATACACCTCCATCTGGTTGGTGCAGCTCTTCGTGAACTCCCGGCTCCTCCCGACACATCGTACTTTACCATTCTTTACCTGCGACGATTAAAACCACATTTCGTTTAATGGTGCTGTATTCTCCTTTTAAATATTACATTTTTTATGACATCTACATACAAAACCCGAAAACAGACCCCCAAACAAAAACAAAAACAAACTTCCTTTTCTAATTTACCTTAACTACGAATGAAAATACAAAGATTATGACAGATGGGAAAACTGTTAAGCTGTCAAAACCCATTTTTTAAATATTATTAATTTACACTACAAACCATAATACAACCTTTAGATGGCACTTTTTCCCAATTAGTATTTAAGCCCCCCATTACAATATCACAGCAATATATATTGTTTTAAGGTCGTTAATCAACCCATTTTTAAATTTCTAAAATAATTCATGTTGAAATCGTAAATACTACGTACTATACTATATCAAAACAATACTTCGCTTTGTCATCCCCACTGCCTCAAATAATATTCCTGTAACGTCTTACATATTTTAAAATGCATCCTATGCACACTTCATCTTCAGACATCCAAGGATTTTGACCTAAATAACGCACTAATTTCTGCAATGTTTATGGATTGGTTGACTAAATTTGCGCCACTATTTATCTGCTTATCACCAAGCTACAAACAAATGCAAACGATTAAGGGATACGCACCTACAAAGACATTAGAATGTTATGATCATCGCTTTAAATTAATAATACATATAATCAAAAATACAACAAACACTTTGATTCATCGAAAAATGCAGTTAGAGAGAATTCTAATCAAAATTACAAATATTAGTTAAAGTAAATTAATTGAAATACAAATTGAGAGAAAGACTGCTTACTCTTCGACTTATAGGATGTAAAATACTGCTGACCCCACAAATTTCATACAAGCAAAGATGTCACTGTTTACTGTGGACCAAGGAATTTTGAAATTGGACCATAGAGCAGTGATGTAGAGATGCGATTGAATAATAAATCAAGTTTTAGCATCGATAATCATGCTAGAAACTATATATACCAGAACGTTTTCTTGGGAAGAAGTGCCACCAAAATGTATCCTTCCAACAACTAAGCACCCAACCAAGTTTATGGCAATGGGTTGCACGTCTGCTTAACTAGATAGAACACATCACGTCTCCGGGATGCCACAAAGTACCTTTAAGTACTGCACTGTGAAATATTGAGAAAGATCTGTTTGTCGGAGAAAAGTTTATTTTTCAGGACAGTAGGAACACCTTGTCATATACTACAATTAAATCGTGAATGGCGACCCATAAAATCGACAGGATGGACTAGCTATGGTAATCCCCAGACCTACATTAAATAATCATCACATTTGACAAAAAAATGCACAAAATCGATCGAATCTGCGATTCAAGCTTGGTATCGCGGTACTTCGAAGAAAAACTGATAAATGCCATGTAAAACAGACGCCAATCAGTCATCAAAAACCAAAGATTATTCAATCAAATATTAAAATAGGTTTAAATTTGTTATGTGATTTTTAAAATTTGCCGCTACACTTGAATTCATTCCGTAATTTGTTTGCCGCTTCGTTAGAATTAATAGAATGTTATTTTAATTAAAGTCTTATTTTGGGTTACCATTTCGGTATTTTGTTTTGTCTTTCGAAGTTCGAGATATGTCAACAGTTTCTTTGTGTTAAAATCGCAAGCTCTTGTTTTTCCGCGTTTGACCTCTGACTGTTCCGAGAATTCACGTGTCATGAGATTCTTTCTAGAACATTCCAGAACCTTCTAGAACTTCTTGCGTAGTATTTTGTAATGTGGTGCAATATCGTTTGGGAGAAGTGAGGTTCCGTTGCCTTTTTGAGTTAGTTCATTTCCGATCCTTGTGGACTCCGGTCGCCCGTACGGGGGCCGTAATTACGTTAAGTGCTGCAGGGGCGGCTCTCGGGTTTTTTTGAAAGGGGTATCTGTCATGTGTTTTCCGTTTCGCTGTTGTACCAAGGGGTATTTAACAGGCCGTCGGCTACTGCCGGATTAAAAAGGAATAACTTGATTCAACCCCAGTAAAAGGCAACTCTTTGGTGAGTTGACCAATCGCCTTTCGGCGGATCATCTTCGAAGCCCAACGCCCGTGGTTCTGCAGCCATTTCTACCCTCACTTGAAGGTTCCTGTCTTCGCTGGCGTTCATCGTTAGCGACGGAAATCGCCGTATATTGTGCCTTCTCCTCGTCAAGGTAAAAACTAAAGTTTTGTGTTTTGTGAAGCAAAAACCTACGTGCAACTTGCAAAATTCAATATCATTGAATCGTTTTTTGGTATCTGGAAACAGGAAGCGACCTTCAGTTGTGGACTGTATTTGAAGTATAAAGTATGAGAAATTTTGTTTTATATGGTGTAATTTTCCTGTAAACTCTAGCCGTTGGCCACACAGATTCATGACAACATAAATATTGTGCGTCCACAGCGACGAGTTTCTTTGAACGTTCAAGAATTAAAATTCTGTAATTCAAACTTGTGTTATAACTTGCCATTTCGTTGTATTGTCATATGTCAAATATTTCATTATATGTGTTTTAAAGTTTGCTGTGTCTTATTGTGTCTTTTGTACTTGCTGTGTAAGAATTTTGCAAGCTTTAAATATACAGGTGAAGGCACAAAATAAAGGTAGGTTCCATTCACGTGAGCTGTTGGCTTCTCGGCCTTCCACGAGGACCTACACAATCAGCTGGATTTGGAAGGTGGCGCCCACTTATTTTGACTCGCCCTGTACACAACTAAAGATTTTCTCCCATAAGCAATTTTTACGAACTCCCCCTACTGCTCTGAGCTAAGCTGTAGGCCCTTTTAGTTACGAATCGTCGAAAAAGCTCGATTGGCCTGTAACAAATTGGCTACTACCAGAGTTCGGTCTACTAATTGTTTAATTGATCCCAAATAAAAAAGTCTAGTGGAATGGTCTTGGATGCACAGCTCCTCTTCCAATCCAATTTTTCAAACACATTATTTAAGTCATTCCTAACCATCTAACTGAAGTGAACAAAAGATCCTCCATGTTGATACAATGAGTTGATAAATTTCAATCTTTTCTGAAGGTCATTTTCATACAGTTCGTGCACGTAATAGGAATGAAATGCGTTTGTTTAGAGAATTCTTCTAACTGAAGATTTATTAATATTCTTAGACCTCTTTGACTTACATGGAGATTCTCATTCGCCGCTTCTAACACTTCTAGTTCATATTCCATGTCTCTAATCGTCCTGAGCGTACATCTTCTGGAATTAACAAATTTTCTTTCGTTTCTTAAAGAACATTCAAGACGTTTAAATATTTTTTAATGCGGTGGTCTTCTAATTGCATAGCGCCGGATATATAAATTGCGGGTTGCAGTCGCATTTTCGGGGCAACAAATCTGTTTCGCAGTTATTTGAACACATCTTACTTAAAATTTAAGTAAATTTACAGTTCGATTTAGTACTATAAGTAGATAACATTAATCAATTTAATTAAATTTAGAAGTAGTTTTGCTTGCTGTGCTCCGTGTATATTGGATTGCGTCAATCACTTTTAAAAGGAAACGACTTAACTGGTGCACCCTATAGGTGTACATGACTGCTACGTAACAAAATCCTGTACGAAAGTGTTTCTCTATGTTAAATTTTTAAATAATATAGTAATTATAACGTGTACGTGCAAGGTTATTGTAAATTTCTAATACCGACGGGTGCTTAAACATAAACGATACAAATAAATATATTTGGGGGTAAGCTGTAGCCATGAACGCCGTGCATTTTAAATCCTAATCGAATCTAAGAAGGTCGGTAGTACCTCTACCTACCGTTAATGTAATATATCAGCCTGAACTCCACAAAAATACTGCACCATGAATCTGATTAGGGACCAGCGCAGCCCGGACTGCTCCTTGTAATTGTGTTATCTTGTAATTTCGTGGTTAAGTGTGTTAGCTAACTCGAGCTGTCTGCGGAACCGGATCTAGCTGTTACGACCTCTCGGCACGAACACCTCACAACTTCATCACATCAACCTAGTAAATTTTCTTTTGCCGTTTTTGGCAACGCTTAAAGTTCTACACTGGAAAGCTTAGCCCAAGAAAATATTCAGCAATCATGATTTTTCATTGTTTTGGGGTTGGATATAACATGTAATCAAAGTATTTCCTTAACACGATATTATATTAGAAAAACAATTAAACATTATTGAAAGAGGGGTTTCGTTACTTATGTTTATCAGTTTGTCTCAAATGACTAGTTTACCAACCTCGAATCAATCATGAATTTGATGTAACCCACACGTAAAATTCAAAGGATTTAAGTCGGGAAACTACGCTGGCCAATGAATGATATGTATTGGATTCATGTCTGAGGAACATTTTTATTTGCAAACATACACACCTAATCGGATACTCTTGTATCACGTGAGTGTTGTAGATAAAGTTTTATTTAACTATTCTCCCGACAGCATAGAGAGACAGAGAAGAACAAGCACACTGCAGTCTTAAATGTCACGAAAACGGAGACCCCAAATGTCTAAAAATGTTTATTGTTATTTAATGTTATTTAGTGAGTGGCGTTTTGTACAATTTTTAAAGTAGACAACCGGCCCTTCCTGCGGTTAGGTCGCTGGTGAACATATTGCAACAAAAATGTACCGTATTGGGTGTTAACTACTAACAGTTTTTTTATTTTAAGTTAAATTACAATTTGTTCCTATTAGAAATTGTTGTGCTGATAAATGTGACATACATTGGGCGCAGTCCAGTAACAACACTCCAGATTATACAATATTGACTAGTAGGTTATACGTAGGTAGTTATATTATTATTATTATATATTATTATATATTATACATACACATTAAATATATTTATATATACAGGGTGGTCCAAAGTTTACCTTTCAAACTTTAGGGGCTGATAGAGGAGCTCTAAATAAGTAGAAAAGTCCATAAGACCTTACTTCCTTAGGTGACTACTAACAAAGATACAGAGGGTTAAAGTTTTGGGAAAAACAAATGATTTTTTTGTATAATTCGGAAACTATGAAAGTTAACGATTTTAAATTTTAGGGGCGGTCAAGCTTTTTAAGCCTCTATTGTATTACGAAATCTCGTCTTTGAACTGCCACCAGAGGCGTCGTCGCAAGGGGGGGCAGTCAATTTTTTTGCCAAAACTATGTTACGCCACTGCTTTCTGCAGATAATTTCATGATGATTGGAATCTACATTCAATTTTGAAGATAAAAGATGTCTTCGAAATTTTTGATACAACACTTAATTTTCGAGTTAAAAAGCCGTTTATGCCAAGAACACATGGCATGGACGGGTTTATTTAAAATTTTGCTGTCTCCTATTTGGATGCCGCCTCATGTATTCTCGTCTCTCGAACTGCCACTAAAGGCATTACATTGACAAAACCCACAAATAAAGTGAACATAAGCATAATTCAATATTGTTAAACAATTTTGGCATTCCTGTATCCATACTAAAACCATACAAACCTTTACTATTACAAATTAATAATCCTAGCTGCCTGTCGTAAACAAAGGAATATTATTATCAGTCAATTTTTGAACTTGTCAGTTTTTGAACTATTCATATCAGTGTTGTGTACCAAAATGCCAAGGTTATTCAGCAATGAAGAATATGCTGATATTCATTTTATTTATGGGTTTTGCGATGGTAACGCTCAAAATGCAGTTCGAGAATACCGGAGGCGGTATCCAAATAGGAGACAGCCAAGCTATCAAGTTTTTATTGAAACGCATCGCAATTTTCGGGAAAGGGGATTGAAAGATAACAAACAAAACAGAAATGAAGATCGAAGAAATAGAGGAAATGAAAATAGCAGAATTCTTCGTGGTGGCAATAGCAATTTAAGTTCTCGCAGGGCAGCACGACAATTGCGAGTATCAAAGTCTAAGGTGCTACGAGTATTACATCGGGATCACAGAAAAGCCTATCATTTAAATCCCGTACAAAATTTACATCCTGGTGATGCAGAGAGACGACTACATTTTTGTCATTGGTTAATAAACTCTGTGGGGGAGAATCCTCAATTTTTAAGAAAAATATTATGGACTGACGAGGCGACGTTTACCAGAGCTGGAATAATAAATCACCATAATCTGCATGTTTGGGCGCATGCAAATCCTCACCAAATTCGCCCTCGTTCATTTCAAAATGAATTCAGCGTAAATGTTTGGTTGGGAATTATTGATAACAATGTTTGTGGTCCATACTTCTTGCCCCCGAGGCTAAATGCAGAATTGTTCCTAGATTTTCTCGACAATAATTTGCGGGAAATAATGGAGGATGTTCCCCTTGATGTGCGATATGAAAGTTGGATGCAAATGGACGGTGCACCAGCGCATTTTGGACGGGTGGTGCGCGAATGGTTGGACGCCAATTATCCTGAGCGATGGATAGGTCGTTTGGGAAACAATCAAAACGCCCAAGAAAATATTGGAAGAGGTCCAGTGGCCTGGCCACCTAGGTCACCTGACCTCACACCGTTGGACTTTTATGTGTGGGGTTATTTAAAAGAGGCTGTGTATGCTACACCAGTGACAACGCGGGATCAGCTTCTTGGACGTATCCAACATGCTTGCAACGAAATGAAAGTAAATCACCATCAAGTATCTGCCGCTATCAATACCATAATTCGGAGGTGCTGGAAATGTATTGAAGTGAATGGCCTTCAGTTTGAGCAACTTCTTTAATAATTAATTTCGTGTTTCATTGTTTGATAATAATTGATTTGAGTTTTTATATCATAAGTAGATTTTGAACAACAAAATACCTATGTATTTTTTGTTAATAATTATTCACCAAAAATGCTGACTGTGTATGATTTCACAAAACATTATTTAATTCGAAAATTAAGTGTCGTATCAAAAATTTCGAAGACATCTTTTATCTTCAAAATTGAATGTAGATTCCAATCATCATAAAATTATCTGCAGAAAGCAGTGGCGTAACATAGTTTTGGCAAAAAAATTGACTGCCCCCCTTGCGACGACGCCTCTGGTGGCAGTTCAAAGACAAGATTTCGTAATACAATAGAGGCTTAAAAAGCTTGACCGCCCCTAAAATTTAAAATCGATAACTTTCATAGTTTCCGAATTATACAAAAAATCATTTGTTTTTCGCAAAACTTTAACCCTCTGTATCTTTGTTAGTAGTCACCTAAGGAAGTAAGGTCTTATGGACTTTTCTACTTATTTAGAGCTCCTCTATCAGCCCCTAAAGTTTGAATGGTAAACTTTGGACCACCCTGTATATACACAAGCTAAAAAAATGGTAAAACTACAACTAAACTTCTACATATAAGTAGAACTTCTGTTAATCGAAATTCACTTCAACAAGGAACTTTTATTTGCATACCTGACTAAGGCCTGTACGACATGACACAGAATATTGTACACAATTTATTCACAAAATTCTGCAAAACACGTATTACATGGAACAGAATTTTGTACAAAATTGTCTGTGAGCATGCGCATATAGGTGTAAATTACGTTGACATCTGGTAGAAAACTTCTAAAATAATCATCGGACTGTGGGTAATGTAGAATTCTATGAAGGTCTCATGAGATTAGGTTGATGCATAAGTTGATATCGCTTTTATTTATTTATTTTATATAAACACACAATAAAATAAACAAGCTCCAGCAATAAAGAACGTAAGCCAGATAAGAGAACATGCGGTTAGTGTCTGCGCGGTGGCCTAAACACACATATATCTAATATTTAACTATTAGATATATGTAAACACATAGTAAAACATTTGCTTTTCTGCCCTCTGTGATCATTGAGGAATATTAAAAATTGCTCGTGCGGTGCACATCGATGCCACGCAGATTTTGAACAAAATTCTGTGGGTTTTAGTACAAGATCTACAGAATTTTGTTCAAAATTTTCCAATATGCCACGACACAGAATTTTCTAAAAACACTTTGAGCAAAATTCTGAACTAAATTTTGTACAAAGTTCTATGTCATGTCATACAGGCCTTACATGGTATAAGTTTGAAAGAAAAACATCACAATATGGAAGCTTTACATCATAATTTAGAGAGATTGTATAAATAAGAAGGTCAAAATCTTTTATATTATTTTATACATTATATTAGAGAGAAAATCATTACTAGGTGGGGATTCACTATATGAGAGTTTCACTGTATATGAAATACTTAATGAACATTTAGTCTATTATATCATTATAAGCAGTGGCGGATTTACAGATTTGCCGCCAGTAGGCTATTCAAATTTTGCCACCCCTACCGACCTCTACAAGTTTCAGTTCCTAGATTATTTTTACAATCCAACGATTTAGTTAAGATTACACAAGAAATAGTTTTTGGGTATATTTCTGAGCTAATAAAAGCTCAATCATGTACTAGAATAAGGCGGGGCCTTAATACTACTTACAGAATAATGTACATTCGGTAAACGTAATTAATTAATTTTTATTGCGCTTACTTACTTTCAAAACAATACATTCAGTTATCTGGTTCTGGTAACAATCCGGCTGATGATGACGATGAAATTCAATTAAGTTATGAAAGTTTTACAATTTCTTTTTGCGCGATTTTCTATTCGCAAAATCATCAATTATCTCGTCGTATGAAATCTTGTTCATTAGTTCTGACTCTATGCATATAAGAGCTAAGGCGTTTAGCTTTTCTTGGCTTAAGGTAGATCTTAGACAATTTTTCACCCGTTTTAAGCAAGAAAAGCTTCTCTCACCCGAACAATTTGTTGCTGGTGTACATAGAGCCATGCGAACTGCTATATCCAAGTTTGGATAACCGTTTTGCAAATTCTGTTTTCGTAGGAACAAAGATAGACTTTTCAATGATCCAGAATCTGGTTTTACCAAAATTCTTTCAGAAGAAAGGTAGCATTGAAAATGTATGCATTCTTGAACTAAGTCAGTCTCTAAATCATTAGGATACATTTCTTCGAAGAAAAGGGCTTTTTCCGTTAACGATTGATGATGACAATTCACTCATTTATCTAAGTGGTGAAACATATTACATGTTGAATTGTTTGTGTGGACCTAATAACATTTAGGTATATAAATATGAATCTTTCTCATTTCTGTAAGACATAAAAAAAATATGCGTGAGGCTCTCGCGCGGTAGAAGTTATACTTCAATCTGTTTGAAATGAAAAAGAAATAGCATTCATTTATCTTGTACTAGTTGCTGTCTGTACTGCTATCACTCAAGGGAAATTATATTATTTGAGAGACAAGAGAATATAAAATATACTTTATTAAAAAGTCTCTGTCTCTTACAACAATGTATTCTTTACGCGGCAAAAAAACAGCAGCACGTGGTGGAAGGAAACAGAGCATAACAAAAATGTATGTAAAAAAGAGACGGAAAATTAGTAAATGCGGCAATATAAATAAAAATTAATATTTTTGAATGTGGTCTCTCTTCATTACAATTTTTGACATAAAATATTACCTCTCATTTTGACATAAAATATTACCTCTCTTTTACATGTATTTTAAATCCACTCTACCGCGGCATTAGAAGTATAACTTCAAAAATTTTATTTTTGCTCCAAATTAGCCGCCCCTAAAATCTGCCGCCCTAGGCTCCAGCCTACTCAGCCTGCTGGTAAATCCGCCACTGATTATAAGTAACCCGTTTTCCAATCCAGTAAATTAAAATTGCTTTCTTATTTTGAATAAAATTGTTTATATTTAACTCGAATTTTCTATAACTCAAACTTTTTTTTTGCAAGCTCGAATGTAATCATCATCATCATCAACAGCCTTTCCGTCCCACTGCTGGGCATCGGCCTCTTCTCTGCCACGTGTTTCTCCTCAGCACTAAGGTAGAAACACGGGGGACCTACAGTTTAACGTCGAATCCGAACGACAGAAATTCCAGAGAAGGTTTTTGCATTAAGATCCCACGGTTGCAAGCTGGATTGGGAAATTGCAGACAAGATTTTTATAAATCTGCATAGTCCTGCTTAGGTTTCGAACACAAGCCAGAATCGACGTTTTATTCAGAAAGCGAGCGCTCTACGAACTGAGCTACGACCACACATCTCGACTATAAATATACATTATATTACCAACATGTTACAACTTCCCTTAAGCCAATTATGTGACCATTCCATTTAAAAATAAACATTTGGAATTTGCTGTGCTTACACATATAGTTCAACTAAAATATGACTGCACCAGTTTGTGCAGTACTCTTTGAAATATCATCATCATCATTAACAGCCTTTTTGTCCCACTGCTGGATATCGGCCTCTTCTCCGCCACGTGTTTCTCCTCGGTGCTAAGGTAAAAACATGGGGAACATACAGTTTAAAGTCGAATCCAAATGACAGAAATTCCAGAGAAGGTTTTTGCATTAAGATCCCACGGTTGCAAGCCAGATTGGGAAATTGCAGACAAGATTTTTATAAATCTGCATAGTAATGCCTAGGTTTCGAACCCAAGCCAGAATCAACGTTTTACTCAGACAGCGGCGCTCTACCAACTGAGCTACCACCACACACTTTGAAATATACCCATTACGAACAATATCATAATAATAATGCCAGTAATAAAAAAGGCCTACATATACAGTGCTTCCCAAAAGTAACGGATAAATTCTATAAAATTGTTGAGAAAAATATTTCATAAAAATGCTCGGACACGTCGATTTTTATTTTTAAATTGTCATTTAGAGATGTAATTTTCAACCCCCCCCCTCAACCCCTAAGCCCTAGCAACTCCATCTTTAAAATTTCAAATAGCAAAGTACCCCTTATGATACCTCATCTGATAGCTTTCTTTATGCTGAATACAACAAAAAAAAGATTATCAAAATCAAAATCGGTTGATAAATAACGGAGATATTTAACAAAATGTATTCAATTGAAAGTGCCAATATTCGAGCAGGTGTTTTTTTTTTTAAGAATCATGGAGTTACCAAAGGCAACTGCAAGATTCCCATCCCGCCCAGCTTATCCCGGCTCAGCGCATTTCGTGCTATTCACAGGTCTAACATGCCCCACCCTTGAAAAAACCCCATGCCCCAGACACCACAAACACCCTGGGAAAGTGCTGTGCTCAGGATTCGAACCTGAGCGACTTTGGTAGAATAACTCCTAAGCCAAGCGCTGCGGACATTACTCTACCACGGTCCCCTTCGAGCAGGTGTTGATACGGTTTTAGCAATGTATGGTAAAAACAATTGAAGTTTATGTTCTCAGTACGTCCTGTAAACATTGCGACGGGTTTTGAGAGATTCAGAAAAAAAATTTTTTTTTCATAAAAAAAATTCTTTTCTCATAAAAATTTTTTTTTTCATCCAAACTTAAAAATACTACATAAACGCATTAAAACGTACTGAGAACGATAAATTTCAATTGTATTTATCACCCATTGCTAGAACCGTATCAACGCCTGCTCGAATAATGGCACTTTCATTTGAATACATTTTGGTAAATATCCCCGTTATTTATCAACCCATTTTTAAAAGCTTTTTTTGTTGTATTCAGCATAAGGAAAGCTATCAGATGAGGTATCATAAGGAGTACTTCGCTATTTGAAATTTTAAAGTTGGAGTTGCTAGGGCTAAGGGGTTGAGGGGTGGGGGGTTGAAAATTACATCTCTAAATGATAATTTAAAAATAAAAATCGACGTGTCCGAGTATTTTTATGAAATATTTTTCTTAACGATTTTATAGAATTTATCCGTTACTTTTGGGAAGCGCTGTATAGCTTATAGGTTTTATAATATGGTAAATTATGCTAATTGTCTATTTCAACTAGGTATAAATTTGATACTCACAGGCATATCTCTGCAGACTCCATAATATTCAATATGAACATGTTTATATTCTTCACCTTTGCAGCGTTTGTCTCCAGTGTCACACCAGCATCTTTGTTGATAAACAGCGCAATCTGATGTCCAAGTTTCATTATGATTGGAACACACTTTACGCCGAGAATCAGTTTCAACTGGACATTCAGGAATGCAAACACATTGAGGCTCTTCTTCCTGATCAATTTGACACACCCTGCCAGCTCCACATTGGATTTTAGAACAGGGGTCTACATGACGATTTTAAGAAAAATATACATTAATTAAACATAATTCCCTTTTACGAGCAGGCAGGTAATTGGGAACATCCACTAAAAGATGTTTCTTATATACAACACCTTGCCTTATAAACAATTTGTATAAAAAAGAACTATTAATACCAACTGAAGGAAGCATGAAGTATTTTTAACATCTAGAACTGCAGCATATGTACATTCTAGTGAACCAGTTATCAAAATACCAGTGCTGTTACAATGTAAAAAAAAAACATTTTAATTTTAGTAACATATCTATTAGTATTAGTAGTAGTAAATTTACCTACCCACAATAGGAACACGATTATCTTTAATTTCAGATTCAGGTTCTTCTGGAATTTCTACATCTTCAGGCTCATCATTAACTTCATCTACTCGGTTTATTTCCGTAGAAGTAGTACTGATTCGATGTGTTCGGTATTTCTTCAATTTACGCTGCGCATCCAAAAATAATTTATGTATAAGAAAATTATTAGTATGTATAAAGAACTTACAGGTTTTTCACCGTAGGAATCAGCGACTAGAAGAGTTAGAAAAATCCCCAGTATCAGTAACTGGACCTTCATGGTGCCTAAAACAAAATAAAATAAAGTTCGGTAAATGAAATCTAAGTAAAAACCGTAAATTCCTTTTATTTATTATTAAATTTAGACAAATAGCGGTACGCCAAGGAAAATATAATGACAAACTCTTATACACTAATTAAGGGAGTTTCATCAACAACTGATATTGACCTACGCATTCTACACCTTCACTGTAGATTTCAATCATATCAACCTACCTAAACAAATATTTTCTTGTGACCAACTGTTTGTATTATCACATGTTAGTAAAATAGCATATGGAAAGTTTCTCATAGGGTGTGGACCTGTAATAGTACTTCAATTCTCTTCATTTAACTTGTTTTTTTTTAAACAAATCTTATTAGGTTCTAAGTAAATTCAAAACAACAATAGCTTTAGATTAAATATCACCGGTATTTTTATTAAGTTAAAAGCATGGTATTCAAATTAACTTCAAACAATATCTCAAATATTAACACGAATAATATAAATAATAAAAAAACCTTTCTCGTGTAAATGTCTACACAAGGTGATTTATTATTCGGGATATAGACAACCCACCATACATATGACAAGCTACTGTAATACCTATCTTAATTTTTATTGGGGTGTTATGAATCAGAAATATGTGATAGACTCAACAGTTTACATGATAGTGCGCGGCTACGCCATCTCGCTTGTTCCACATATGCCGTCCACTGCTTCAAATAAGAGTAGCGCATCGCCAAAGAAGTAAATCTACATAGATCTCCGCTGTTAAGAACATGTTAGATTTTTTACGTTGGATACAAATCATTCAAACTTTGTTTGAGTTGAATGAGCTTTACGTAAGACAATAAACTATCAAGCATATCAAATAGGCATTTGTAATTCTAATGCACAATACCTACCGTCAATAAAAATTTAGATGTCGCCCTACCTTGTGATATGTATTTTGGGTTGCCTATTTTTGAAATGGTCGGCTCGTACTCACACATTCAAACTATCTATTGTGTTCATGTGTGTTTATGGATAACTCGACAAGTTTTTAATAATGGGACATGGGACGAAAATTAAATTAATTAATGTCAAAGCATTTTCAAAACTGGCAATAGCAGCGCCGCTTGCGGAAATTAGATCGTTATTTGCCATCTTAAAATATCAAATCGAGTCGATACTTTATTAAATCTACATGTACAACCAAAATGACGCTGTACTTTAGTGTCCAAACTAGATTAAATAGGTTTTACAAAAAAATGGCCGAGTTTTCTGTAAGAAACTTCATCAAATTAAGGCAAAAATAAATGTCGACTGTTTTGCCTTGTAAAATGGAGTTTCTAATAAATAAAATTAATGAGTAAATCAACCGAAAAGGTTGACCATCAGAAGAAAATGCCCCACTTTTACTGTTAATATCCATGTGTTCTAAGTCTCTCCAAATAATTTTTACATCCTTATAAAATGTATAATTGCTTTTTATATATTTTATTCATTGGCAAAATTTATATCAGTTATCAATTTAACATATAATTTTTATATTCTATAGCAGAAACTCTGATTAGGTGTCCCTTAACAATCACAAGATATAAATCATGGTTCAACTCTTAGCAAAAACTGCCGCATTGTAACAAATATGTACTTGATCACGATATATTGTGTTTCGTATAGCGTTGCGATTATAAAAGTTTGCAAAGCACTGGCATAAACAACGCATCATTTGGATGTGGTTACATTACGTGCACAGGATGCGATAACCTATAATATACATAAAAATATTAAACAAAGTAACCGGTACACAGATATGAGGACCAAAACCATACTGAAGCGGGAATATTTAGATCTTTTTAAAATTATTTAGACACTAGGGCACATCATTCAAAATGGGGACTCCTCAAATAGGGGTCATCTAATAGACCTTTCCTACAATTCCACATAAAATGTAAGTACATAATATTGTACCATAGAAGCTCTGCTAGCAGTTCCTTTATTTGTATTACATTAACCGTACAATTTAAAAAAATCACGAGTTGTCAAAATAATTAGGAATAGGTTTGACCCTATTACGATTGATTAGTTTGAATTGATATTCGCCAACATTCAAATACTAAATTTAAAAAAAGGAACCAGCTAGTTATAATAACTGAATACAAATAAACCTGCTTATATTTACGCTAACAATATCATTATTTTAGTACTGAAATTGCCGAATACATAAAATATCTTTTTTTTTGCAGCGGCAGGTTATCAAGTGACAATGTATTCATGAACCCGATTCGGGTCAGCCTGTACCAGTTTTGAAAAGATATGTTTTAATTAGAATAATCTCCACGAAGCCGATAACCTAAATAAAATTTCATTAATGAACGCACTAAATACACTGCGCTTCTGCATCTAGCCCTAATATCCTGGGGTGCGCAAATGCTTAATTATTTTACAAAAAATTTCCATGGAAACAGTGAGATCGTGAAAATGTTTTAAATATTAAAAAAAAGTATGTATATCGCTAGTATATCACATACAGGGTGTCCTTTAAATACCTTAAAAGCTTCAGGTAGCACTCTTCTGTAAGAAATACAGTCCTCAAAAACACTAACACGAACTTCCTATAGTGCTTAGTTTCCTCACACGAGACACTTAAAAAATATTATACTTGGCAACGTTGACGATGTCTTTGCATTTATGGAGAATTTAATTAGTAGGCCGACATTACATGAAGCATTTGACAAATGTCGAAAAACAAATTTTCTACTTTTCATCACAATACCATGGCCTTTCACTGTTGTCAAATGTAGTATTTACGAAATTTATCATTTTTAACAGTACTTCCAGAAGAGCAACTAGAGCGTCAACTCAATATTAATCTTTACACAATCAAGTGGCAGTCAGTCACTTATCGGCAGATAAGTGCAACATTAAAGTTCTCGTTATTGTTTCCATGAAATTCTGTTTTAAAGATATGAACTTTAACACTCTCGTACAAGAAAACTAAGCTCCAAATACCTACTTTTTTTTTGAAGATTTGTATTAAGCATTCATAAAGGAAAAATTCTACCTGAAGCTTTTAAGGCATTTAAAGGACACCCTGTATATGTATGTAGTTAGGTTTTACAATAAGCCAATGATGTATGCAATGCTTAGAGATGCTTGGAAAACCGGTCCTAGATCTCGCTCTTTCAAATACAATACAATACATATGTACACAAAGATAACAATAGGTTTTGAACATTGCGAAATATTGATTTAATTTATACTTGTATTTAACGATTCCGTGGGGGCGGGGGGCGATTTGATGATACGTCAGTCTTTCGACACATGAGATTCATATTTGTTGCCTCTCGTGTGTCGTTTCATTATCGTGCATATGGGAGGATATAACACAAGATAAGATATTTATTAAGAATTAAGAATTAAGAAATTATTTTGGTAATATTAATATTGATGCACGTTTGCATTGTCACATGATAAGTGTAGTCTAAGGATTTGTAGAAGTGGAAGTGTTAGATAATAAAGTCGTTAAGAATCTTTTCTGCTTCGACCACTGAAACCCAACAAAATACAAAATCATTAGCCAGAATACACACTGTAAAGCATGTGGGCATTATATAATTATAGGTTATGTTCGACATCTCATAAACAACAAATACTACCAATAAAGCACAGCTTCCTTATAAAAATGGAGCTATGGCATCACGAAAATGGCGTATATTTTTATATTGCAAAATTTAATATTATTTTTCGGGAAAGAGTTCACATTAGAAATATAATAATACGAAATTTCTATTTGTTGCTTCAAAATCTAAATTTAACATTAAAAAATAACCAAAAATGTAATTCTTTAATAGAATTGTTTGTATTAAAACGGCCGACAGTATAACCTACCTATTAAATCTCATAAGCGACTCCAACAGAGCAATTCGTAAAATAATTTCAATGTAATTTTTAGATTGGTAGGCTCGTACTCTCCCGCAAATCACACTGTATATAAAAATGATTATTTATAGACATAATGGCGTCATAATAATCAATCTGATGTACTCATTTACGGAATGAAGTTTTTCTTAATTAAATTAGCACAACCACGGAATTCTAAATCTAGGCAAGTTTGGATCTTATTAACCATTATATATGCTTGGTATTTTAACAAATAAAATCAATAAATGAAACACGTCGGTTTTCACATTTTTGTGTTAAACAATTATTTAATATTAGAACATGACCTCCAATTTGCAATGAAAATTGCGTTTACTACTTCCTCAATGCAACATATGGTACTGGTGACATCACCGACTTAAATAAGTATAATGTATGTGTATGCCAGCCCACGATTGACTGACGACCGCTATTTAAAAACCACAAAACGCAGTGATCTAAATATTTTTGCATGAGCAATCAGGAAATATTAAGTAATTTCTAAACGGGTCCTTTGATTTTAAGCGTATCAATTTTAAGCCAATTTACAAAAAATAATTAAAGATTATACAGCGTTGCAATTATTGTTATAATTATACAAGGCAAAAGTCGCTGTACAATGACTTCAATTGTAATTTATCACTTTAGTCCGACAATGCCAACCTTTCATCGATTATCAGTAATGAGTAATGAAAATTCCAGCACGTGTATTTTAGCAGTAACGCACATTCTTATCCACTCAAAAAAAAAAAAAAAAACTTTTCATTTTTTTTTAATTTCAGCAAGACAGCGGATTGTCACAATCTCCGGGTAGGTCTTTAGTAACCAATATAAAATTTTATATATAATATGGTAGTTTGCCTGGAATGATTATTAACCAAAATCTGCAAAATAGGTAGTCGGTGCTGCAGAAGCAAAGTGCGGAGAGGAATTTTGCAAAAGTGTGCAAACATCCATAGGAAGGCTTTATTACAAGAAATTTGAATTACTTACAGAAAACGCTACATATTGGCGTATTACATAATAATAATAATACTTTCCAGCGAATTAATGCAAAACTCATAATAAACGTGTTATTTAAAATGGAATACCTTATATATTTTTACACTTCTGCATGAAATTCTGAGTTCATTGTTGGACTTCATTTTCAACTTCTTTTTGAGAAAAACAATTTTTTAGAAAATTTTGCGATCCCCCCCATACTCTTATTTCTTCTGCTTCGAGTCTTACGAGACCTAACCACCTTCTTTCATAGACCTGCATTGCGCGTTTTATAGTACATACCTCAAACATAGAGGATCTACAGCTTCACGTGGGGTACGAACAATGTGAAGTGTAAACACTTCTACTCCGGAGTGGATACTATACGATACATCTATTTTCTATTGGAACCCTATTACTGTCAGTGTGTATGAAAACTTCATATTTTTTCGTACATTTTGAAGTAATTTTTATTTACTGTTTGTCTAAACCACAAATAATTTAATTTTGCATTATCTAACAGATAAGTTTGCGTATTACACGCTTTAAAATTAGTAGACTGATATCATTTTCAAGTATGTTATTCCTATATTGATTGACAACAATAAAGTCCCACTACCAAAAAAAAAACGTACATAAAAATGTATTTTATCCAAGTCTGGCGTCCTGTAGCAGTGTTTGGAAATCACTGGAGATAAATTCATAATTTCCTGGAAGACCCACCATTAAAAAATTGACATTTAAAATACATTTTTTTTTTCGAAAAATCAATTTTTCTGAAATTAATAAATACAATACGGTCTCGCATTTCGAATAGTACCCATAAAATATAGTGTGTACTATTTAAAATAGCGCGCAATTTCTCAAAACAGTAGGCGTTGGGGGAAAAAATAATGCCATCGTGTTCGCCTTGTTCAAAGAAAAGCAGAACACTTTCGAGTAACTAGGCGGTGCGTGTTATTCGAAACACCCTGTATATCCGTACATTTCCCGGAGAGAAATATGCCACGATTTTAACACGCTATACCAATACACTTTGAAGAATTTTATAGCCATTTTATGACTTGCAATAATCTTTAAATAAATTAAATGTATACAATCCTAATTATAGAATACATCTGGAATTTCAGAAAATCGGCCAAAGTTTTCATTCGCCTTCAGCAAATCACAATATGTCCAGCAATGCATTAAATTGGGATTATGTACTATTATTTATACCTTAGTAAGTAGGAAGTAACCAGAAATCAGGATATCTGTTTTATATGAGATTTCACTATTTCACACACAACAGAGATCATAATTTAAACGTTTACAGAGCAACCCGTATAATATTTGCCATTAAATGCATTAAAATAACAATAGCAACCAGAGTACATTAATTTTTCAGTGTTATAAATTAATATACAGGGTCGCTAAAAAGTATGGAAACGGTCAAATATCTTGGAAGCGGTTTATCGGAATTCTTTAAGATTTGGCACAAGACTATAAGCAGTTAAGTTCTACTATATGTAATTTTTACAACTTTATATTATCATTTGTTTTTGAGATCCAAGGCTAACTTGAATTTTTTAGGTAGCACTAGGGGTCAATTTCACCATTTTTGAAACCACCATTTTTTTTTGAATTCAATAATTGTAGTACATGCGTATTTTATCTTTCAATACTAAACTCATCACCTATTCGCAAGGAAAAAAGTTATAATGTACTACATCTGCACAAACTATACATTGTTAACAGAAGTTTTGAAAACCATTCTTTCAAGCAATATAAAAAACATTATATTATTTAATAAGTAAATTCAATATTATTTATAATTCAAGTTGAAATTATGAATCCCATAGGTATTTAGTATAAATATCCGCGAAGTAAAGCACGAAACTATTAATAAATTATAATCTCTGTTGTTTATAATTTGAAAACCTAATATATATGTATATAATCATCATTTTATCAAAGTTTAAATTCCTCTTACAGCAGCCTACTAAAAATTGATATTTTCAAACATTTAGCAATATTTAATCTATGGAATGACCTTATGGTATACAGAAAGTCCATTCAATTATGTCGCAGTAATTTTATAAATATAAACACTAAATTTGTAATACATAATGCGAAGGTTTCTCTAAAATTGTCTACTTAATCAAGTAACTTGATTTGCTTAACGTTAACATCCTGTTTCCCACATGCTCTTTTAAAATAAACTCACAGATCTTTTTTTCCTGGCTATTAAGCTAAACACAGCAAAATATTTATTTTTGTTTACTTAATTATAAAGCTCACATAAGGGATGCGTTCAACGTAAATAAATGCCAGATCCGTGCACAGTATTTTACATTCTAAATAATAATTATTTGTTAGCCGTTTCTACTTCCTGAAAAAATAATATATATAATTTATTTTTTTGCAGTATTTTGTAAGATAATTACAAACATGTAAGCAGTTGGCCACTTCAATCCTTCAAATGTAAGTCATACTAATTTAAGCAACCATACAGATTGTTTTTCATTAGATTGAATATGTTCAACATCTGTTTGAAGCATTACAATGATGTAACTAATAAACAAATGTGGCCTGCCTGCTAAATTTATATAACATACATGGTCCTCGCTTATGAACTTTATACTATGGGTTATCTTCATTGGACACCGAGCTATAATGATCAATGAACGAACACCAAGTTATTTTTTACACAAGGACATCATTATAACAGTTTCGCAATAACTAAACATCCCACTACCGATTCCTATTCACCCAAAAGTCTTGAAATGTAAGACACACCTAAAACAGCAAATACATGGTAGGTAGAACTCTAAAACAATTCTTCAACGGTTTCCGTTTTACCTTTTCTGCAATTAGTAATTTTAGAATTCAAAAATGTATACTCCTTTCAATACTAATTAACCCTCTATTGCATAATGTTCCCATTTGGGAACACAATACTCTAAAATTCTACGTTACTCTCATATGCGTAATGTTTAGTCTGAATGCATATTGTTCCCTTATGGGAACTGCGTTGCAACCTTGGAGAACAACTGGCAGGCAATAGGTGGCGGTATACGTGAAATAAACTAATTTATTTCTTACTGACTCCCAAACGTGGTTATGTTCAAGATAAGGATTGTTTACAGTGTTTTGTTTTCATAAATATACGGTAAGTTACTTTAAAAAAAATGGTTTATTAGTTGTTAAGGCATGATTGATGATTGCTAATGTGTAATAATAATGTGCATATGTTGCATTGTTGAAATATTTCGCTATTTACATGTGTTCCCACGCGGGAACATTGTGCATGTCATGTACAACTTGTGTACTATTTTGATATTTTATTTACAATTTCTCTTTGCAGAATTATGAACCCCATTGCCCCCAAAACATTTTATGGTTCATTTTATCACGTCAGAGACATTCCTGATGGAAGTTCAGATTCTGAACTCGAAGATGATGTTGTTGTGGAACCATCACTTGTTCCACACGTGGACGAATTCCAGTTTAGAGATGAAAGTTCTTCTACTGACGATCCTGAAGATAACATTCCATTGGCTCAACTGATACCGACGACCTCAAAAAATAGCCAACCAAAAAAAAAACAGGCAAACCTAAGGTGGAAAAAAACGAAGACAAAACGAGACGAAAAACTAGTTCAATTTGATGGCAGCACGCTGTTGCCAGACCATATTTTGCAACTAAATACACCGTGTAAATTGTTTTCTCATTTCATGTCCGAGGATTTTATGACTGAAATTGTCCGTCAAACATGTATTTATAGTGTTCAATGTCAGCCAAATAGGCCCGTTACCGCCTGTCCGGATGAGATAAAACGTTTTATAGGAATATTATTTTGGATGTCTCTTATAAGACAATCCGCTACGAAACGTTATTGGGCACCACAAACGAGAGTTTCACAAGTAGCGGATGTCATGCCATGTAATCGTTTTGAAACGATAAAAAGATTCATACACTTCAGTGATAACAGCACTAACACCCAAAGCATTGATAAAATTATGCCACTAATTAACCACATACGCGAAGCTTGCCTGCAAATACCATTGGAAGAATCATTATCTTGTGATGAGCAAGTTATTCCCTTCAAAGGGCGCTCATCTCTCAAGACATACAATCCAAAGAAGCCTCACAAAAATGGGGCTACAAGATGTGGGTGCTCTCGGGTATTTCTGGATTGTCCTACAATTTTGAGCTTTTTTGTGGAAAACAAGGTTACGAAATTGTACAAAATGAACCAGATCTAGGAGCTTCCAGTAATGTGGTTGTGAGAATGAGCCGAGCAATTCCTTCTGACATACATCACAAATTATTCTATGATAATTACTTTGTTAGCCTCCCTTTAGTTTCATACCTGGCAGAACGAAAAATTCATTCTGTGGCTACTGTACGCACTAACAGACCTCCAAGTTATAATAGTTTGGCTTGGAAAGCAATAAAAGGAAAAGCAAGAGGAAGTATGGACGAACAAACGGTGACTTTTGGGACAACTGACATTCACACAGTCCAATGGTTTGAGAACAAAATAGTTTCCCTTATATCAGATTATTGTGGCATACAACCAGTTCTGAAAGTAAAAAGGGTTTTCCGTGCTGAACTTGAAAAAAAAAGATATTGAATGCCCCGATATAGTTAGGGAATATTGTCACAAACCCAATTTCCAGAATTATAAATTATATTATTATTGCTTCATAGCTGTTGGAATGTGACTTCAATTATTTGCATACACAGGTGTGTTGCAAGCAATGAGCTCATTTTAACTCAGCATAATTAAAGCACATTGGATTATTGAATGAAGCAATGAGAAATAGGAATGCGCTTGATAAGGTAAATTAAGCAATATTCATGTAAAAGCTTATGGGTGCAAAAATGAATTAATAAAAGGGCAACTTGAGAGTTGAGGGGGGATAGTAAGAAGAGTCTTAATAGTGAAGAGTGACAGGCAAACCAGAGTGGCCAGTTGCAATTTAAGAAAGATATTTTTCACCCCAGCAATGGCTCTCTATATGTTGATATTTTTGTAAGTAGTTTTAATTTAATATATTATTTAGGATAAGTGTAATTATATGTATTAGGGAATAAATGAATAAAACCAATCATTTTATAAAAGGGTAGTTGTTTCTCTGGCGATCCCGGCGATAAGGACAAGAGCTCCTTATCAGTTACGAAACCAAAACGTAACAATATAACAAACATATGGGTGGGGTGGATCTCCAAGATTCACTACTAGGACTTTATCCCATCAAAGTGAGAAGCAGAAAATGGTATCACAGAATCTTTTACCATATGTTAGATGCAGTGGTGGTAAACGCATGGTTGCTTGTCAGAAGGATCAAAACCCAGCTCGGAAAAATACATGAAACGGTGCCATTACTCACATTCAAAACTAGCTTTGCCGAAGAGCTGTGTAACAAAGGTGCTCACACAGCAAATAGGAAGGTTGGGCGACCAAATAGTAATACGCCAGAGCCACCAGCAAAAAGGAAATACATTGAACCAAGGCCCATTACATACCTTCGAACGGATCAATTGGCACATTGTCCTGTATGGACTGTAAAGAGAGAACGGTGTAAGAAGATAACTTGTCGCGGAAAATCTAGAGTACAATGTGAAAAGTGTAAGGTGCACTTGTGTTTTCATTCGAATAGCAATTGCTTCAAAGAATTTCATACCAATATTTAGATTACCAAACCAGAATATGTTGCAAAATCTTACTGAATGTACATATAAAGTATTTTCAATGTTTCACAATTTTATTGTTTTTGTGCATAATGTTCCCACTCGGGAACACATCTTTTTTTTTGAATAAAACTCTTGTGGAGAATTTTTTTGTTTTTGTCCTTAATTACCACTTATAGGAGCACAAGTAATCTATTAATAATTATTTTATGTATTTTTAAATAATATCATGCTGTAACGACGTTCTTGGGGACAACGCATTTTTAAATTTGTATAGGAAATTTTCGCGTTGTTAGTTTCCCGGTAGCGCGCGTGGCGCTGCGAGTGGAGTTTAGGGAGGCGTTACCCCACTACCCGCGACCCGAGGAGCGAAGAGACCGAGCCAGATCAGATGGAAAACGGGTACAAAAGGAGCTCCCCGAGGAAAAATCAAAAACTTTTGAGTCCAGATCAGAAGGAAGTAGTCGAGCTTAGAAAACCTCTCCTGACCTGAACTCGTAATCCGAATCTTGTACCAAAATACAATTTACCGCAAACCTGAGAATCCTGCCTAAAATCCTGAGAAGTGCTGTCTTAATCTGGTGTAAACCGCATTCTGACAACAATTACTTTTCCCTGTGCTCTTGGCCTAATTTGGGATTGTAATACCGAATTGGAGCAATGCCATGATTCACCAGCAGCAGGACATTTAGGAGTAGCCAAGACCATTGCCCGAGTGTGTCAAAATTACTACTGGCCAGGGATGTACCGACAGATCTCCAAATACGTCCGTTCCTGTCACACCTGCCAGGAGTTCAAAGTGTCTCAGCAGCACCCGGCTGGGAAAATGTTTTGGTCCAGAGTTGAAGGCCCGTGGGAGACCGTCAGTACAGATATTGTGGGTCCGCTAACCAGATCTTCCCGAAATAAAATATATGTAGTGGTATTTCAGGATAGATTCAAGAAGTGGGTGGAGATTCAACCCTTGAGGAAGGCCACAGCTAAAACCGTGATTCAAGCGTTCCGGGAGGTCATTTACCGCTGGGGAACACCAAAAGTTGTCGTCTCGGACAATGGAACCCCATACGTCAACAAGCTGTTTCGCAACCTGACCGAGGCGTTTGGGATTCATCACCGATTAACCCCTCCATATACTCCCCAGGCCAATCCAGTCGAGACGATGAATAAGGTAATCGGCACCATGCTAGCCCAGAGTGCGAGGGGTAATCAAAAGCAGTGGGATTCACTGCTACAGGAGGTCACGTTTGCCCTCAACACCGCCAAGCACGAATCAACAGGATTCACCCCGTGCATGCTGAACTTAGGCCGAGAAGTTCTACAACCCCAGGCGATCCGTTCGGAGACTACCCCGTACCAGATGAAGCTGAAAACCAGAACGAGTATCATCTTCAACTCCAGAAACTAAAAGACATACATAAAATCGTCAAGGACAACTTAGCCAAAGCTTTTAGTCGTCAAGGACAACTTAGCCAAAGCTTTTAGTCGCCAAAGTCATCATTACAACCTCCGCCGTCGCCCGTACCGTCCTCAGGTAGGACAAGCAGTATATAAACGTGAACATGTGTTGTCTGACGCCGCCCGTGGCATCATGACCAAATTATCCCCGAAATTTTCCGGCCCTTATCTTATTTCTAGAATATTGTGCAACTCAAGAATCCTGCAAACAACAAAATAATCGGCCGCGTGCACGTGAAGGACCTGAAAGCAGCGCACGAAACAACCCCAACTCCAGAGATGGATTGAAGGAGGGAGGATCCTTCTACTGCCCTATAAGAGGCCGGAGCAACCTAGAAGACCTCAGTAGAAGATCATAAGTTCATCATGGCTCCAATACTTACGAAGAAGAATGTGCGTCCGTGGCCGTTCCAAATGAAGAAGAAGCGCTCCAAAGTCCGAATCCGCCCCTGGAACCCGAGTCAATACATTCCAGACCTGGAAAACCAGTCCGCCGTGGAAAACCCTGTCCAGTTCCGACCTGGGGATCGTACCTATCCAACTGAAGGTCATCCACACCGAGACTTCAGCTCCAGAATCGATTCCAACACCAGTAGCAGTGCCGACCATCTGCTTACCAGATCCCGAAGAGGCTGCAGCTACAGCAACCGTTCCAGAAGCCATTCCACCCGGAAACTGCAAAGAACGGCAGAGATTAAAAAGAAACCGTCACAGGAAGAGAATATTTACCGGTAATCACTTCGTGAAAGTCACCGTCGCCGAAGCCACTGCCCTGGGATTGTAAGCGGGTCAGCTATAACCAGCCTCTCTGATTGATCCTGTCCGCAGCCAGAAAATCATCCTACAGGTGGGTTGTCACCGTTTCCACCAGTTCCCCGGGAAAAGCGAGGTATGTAACGAAGTTCTTGGGGACAACGCATTTTTAAATTTGTATAGGAAATTTTCGCGTTGTTAGTTTCCCGGTAGAGCGCGCGTGGCGCTGCGAGTGGAGTTTAGCGAGGCGTTCCCCCACTACCCGCGACCCGAGGAGCGAAGAGACCGAACCAGATTAGATGGAAAACGGGTACAAAAGGAGCTCCCCGAGGAAAAATCAAAAACTTTTGAGTCCACATCAGAAGGAAGTAGTCGAGCTTAGAAAACATCTCCTGACCTGAACTCGTAATCCGAATCTTGTACCAAAATACAACTTACCGCAAACCTGAGAATCCTGCCTAAAATCCTGAGAAGTGCTGTCTTAATCTGGTGTAAACCGCATTCTGACAACAATTACTTTTCCCTGTGCTCTTGGCCTAATTTGGGATTGTAATACCGAATTTTGCTAAAAGCAATCCCAGTTTAAATAAACCCTACACTGGATTAATCTGGCGCAAGCCGCATTCTTCTGGTGTAACCTCCTGTATATAAATCCCGAGTTTTGCTAAACGCAATCCCAGTTTAAATAAACCCGTACCCTTAATACCGAATTTTGCTAAAAGCAATCCCAATTTAAATACCCGTACACTGAATTAATCTGGGCAAACCGCATTCTTCCAGTGTTTCCTGTCCCGTAAATAGGCCCGAATAATTAAAGCAAATTCACATATTTCACCTTAACTAGCGAAACCCCAGCGAGCGAATTTACTACGAATCAAGTAATATAATTT